>JBCAUA010569036.1:0-16419 GCA_038406235.1 Peronia verruculata
GGTTGTGGACAGCTGAGATAACCACCACTACAGGAGGTTGAAAAGCTTATAAAAACCATAACATAACCACTGAATGTATCCATATTAAATTTGGCTCACAACATTGTGACATAATGATCCGTGTTTCAATTCTATGTACATAAAGCTGAAAAAAAAAAACTTACTATGTTTGACCTTGTTCTACAAAAGTGATAATAATTGAATCGTGAACTGGCGAGAGTGTTTGATCCGAGCTGTACGTTCGACAGAAAGACACGTTCAACCCAACACGTTTTTTTTATCGTTCAGTTCAATCATCCAAAATACCAACCTCCAGGTGCGCACGCTTGCCGTCCACTGTTGAGTCGTAAGGCAGGATCGGTTTGATGTGCGATTGTTTAAAACATCTCCCACGAAGGCCTTGGGTTCTCTTCTCGTACGCCATAAGTTCTGTAAAGATTAAGTTAAGTACATGTATGACATTTTGCCGTGATAGTGGGACGGACAGCCGACTTCCCAAAACTGGCAAGAACAAACACTTTTATTTCGTGGTAGATGCGGGATATCGGCCCTCGGCACTGGAGGGTGTGTACTCGTCACGCAAGGTAGAGAAACTGGAGTAGAACGGGGAGCGGGGGAGGGGAGGGTAGAGGGCATACAGGTGACAATCAACGGACATGGGTGTAGAAAGGGCCGAAATGTATCAGGTCATAACCAAGATTGTCTCTTACATCAAACCTTAAGCTTCTGTGTAAGTTTACGCTTCAGCCGTGCTCTCTGACGGGGGAAGACATTCCAACGATTCTGTCTTGCGTCATGGAAGTTGGGAGCGAAGCCTGGTAAACCCGTGGTCCTACTGAGTGGCAGACAAACAAGGAGGCAGTGGCTGAGGGGTTATACCTATGCCTGTGGGTGATAATGTGAAATTGTCGTGGGTTCGAAATCTACCTCGGGGATGGAAAAAAATCAGAAGCTGCTTTTTGCAGTAACTGAGCTTTTTCTCAAGCAAGAAATCCCGACGTCTAGCCTTCTCGGATAATGATATTTCAGAGACCAGGTTTGTACATTGAACATGTTAATAAACCCTTAACAGTTGAATATCGGCTGAAGAGTAGCGGAAACGTCGCTGTCCAGGCAATTCCAAATTTCTTACCCAGAATTCTTTTCACCATCTGGTGCTTTCGCATAGCCGACTCAGTAAGACATTATAACACCACTTGAGGTCACATCAGAATCTGTTGTAAGTAAAACGATGAGTGGCTATTTGATTTTCCACCCTGCTACATTGTATGTGAAATGTCTGTTGGAACCACAACAAAAGGTCGGTCATAGAATATTTATGACACTATTTCTATCTGTACGTGCCCGGCGAAAAGAATCACTTGGCAATTGGATTGGACTTGAAAGAATGGTTTTTGTTCTTTTTTCGTGGAATTTGAAAATGACGCTGTGAGCAGATCGTCGGAGAGAATCGGTAAAAGGAGAGAATTTCTTACTTTCTTGGGACTGAAATACTTCATATAACAATAACAATAATAATAATAATAACAATAATAATGCTATCAATAATACTGCGAAGAAAAAAGTCTTAAAATTAAGATGACTGTCCACCGGCAACTAATCAAATACATAAAAAAAAGTTGAAAAACAATAATTATGAAGAACTTGATACTGAGTTAATAAAGTAAACTAATGTCGCCAATATTGATGATGATAATAACAGTAATAATAATAGTAACAATAAATAATAATAATAATGATAATAATGATAATAATGATGGTAATAACAGTACTTGTAATAATAAAACATGGGGCACAGCCATTTTCTGCCCTCGGTCCACGCTGTCATGGCGCTGGAGTCTGAAGGCTGGTGCAGTGTGGTTGTGTCCGGGCTGACAGACTCTGTAAGTAAGACACAACCCACTTGAACTCGCTATTGCTCAGTGTTACATGTTACTGTAAGATAATACCAAAGGTATGCGTCGTGTCATAGACGCCGAAAGGTAGATGAACTCAAGTGTAATGGTATGTAATAATACTAGATACTTTATAATGAAGAATAATGCAATCCATGGCAACGTTTGATTGTAGATTGTTCAGATCCAAGATAGACTGCCGCATGGTTACCATGGTATCACTTTGCCTTAAGCTCTAACGCGGAATATAAAGCGTCAAAGGCAAAAGGAAAAGGGCAGTGGGGGACGCAGTGGCTCAATGGGTATGGCGTCTGCTCATAGAGCGGTCGGGATCGACTCACGGGTTCTGCATCGAGGGATGACAGGACACGAAGATCGAAAACCCGCATTTCTTTTCAGTGACTCAACTGTCCCCTGGCTTCCTGTGGGTAGGGAAACCCGATGCCTAGCCTTCTCGGATATGGGCGAATATATTTCGGAGGTTCCCGTGTGTACGTTATGCACGTTAAAGAACCCTCGGCTGTTCAAAATCGATGTAAGAGTAGGCCTGAGTGCCGCTGTCCGGGCAAATTTCCAAATTCCAAATTTCTACCCACAAAATTTCTCAGCAAAAATTGACAACTTCAGCCGAGATAATCATATTTCTTAGGATTGAAAGGCTTAAGAAAAACAAACGATAAAAGGACAGTGCAATGAGGCCTAGAGGGAGGAGGGGGGAGGGGGGAGGGGGGATTGTGCATTTCTAGAAGCAAAAGAATGAATGTGAAGAAACTGGAAGTCGTATTTTCAGTAAAACATCCAGTGTTTCGTATTTTTGTTTACAAGTGTCAGATCGTCATCTAAACTTGCAAGTGTTGTATTAGTACGTTCATTTGTTGCAGCTTTGTTGGGCTACAATCAGCACCAGAAGTTTTCAACTTTGTATTAAAGTAAAGATTTTGCAACTTGGGTCGAAGAACGATCTCACTGAAAGAAATGGATTCAGAGCAACGTAGATTTCAATTATGAACTGATCCTCATTACTGTTTACAGCCATTGGATCTACAATCTATGTCAACACAATTGACGAGATGTCTAGCCCTCTTGATGGGATACAAAGCAAAGCATCTTACATATATCAGGTTCGTGAAGAAAAATCACTCATGGACTATGTGGCTTCAAATATAAGCTCCTGTGACGGCGAAATTTTCCCACACCGCATAATTTCTAGTGACCTGTCTGGTTATTATGTCTTTTCATTGTTTAAGACATGTAGGCCTTCATGCACGTACTAAGATCTTATTGTACAGACCTGTCGTGACTGAGCCATTGTGAACACCGAATTTGTGTTCTTTGGCTGGGCTTTATCACACAATATTCTGATAAGTGTAGTCGTCATCGTGCTGTTGCTCTGTTGTAAAAATCAATCAATCAATCAATCAATCAATCAATCAATCAATCAATCAATCAATCAATCAATCAATCAATCAACCAATCAATCAATCAATCAATCAATCAATAATATAATAATAATAATAGTAAATGCTCTGCTATCTCTGTTGTAAAATAGTGTGACATAGACAGATCTGGATAAAATTTCCAGTGCAGAGTTTGAACATCTCCACCACTATACCCCTTACTTTCAGTGGAAAACGAAAGGTTGTAGGTGTCAGTATAACAGATACACATTATAGGCCCTGCTTATCTCCAGTCTGACAAAAAGTACTATTTTAATTTGCTTTTACAACTAGGTTGAATTTAAAGATTCGATTAAGGCTACTTGCAGAAATATTTCATGCTGCGGTGCGCGACACTGGTGAATGTGATACACATTATAATGTCTGCTGTATCATGTGGTTCACTATCATTCTTCTTGCCATTGCTACTATTTTGATTATTTTCATTAATTGTGTCATTACTGTATTGTCATTGTTTTAAAAATCGTAGTACAAGTAGTAGTAGTAGTGGTGGTGGCAGCAGTAATAGCCGTTGTACTATTAGCAGTAGTCAAAGTCTTGTTTGTTGTAGTAGTGATGGTCATCCAATAATCATACAATAATCATTGCCGTAGTGGCCATGATCGCAATAATTTTTGCAGTAGTAATGATGATGCTTTTTAGTGTTTAATAGTACTGTTACTAGAAGTAGGAATTGTGGTAAAAGTAGTAGTAGTAGCAGTAGTAGATGTTTTAGTTGATGTTGTATTTTAGCAAGCTGAATCTGACGAGTTTCAACGTAGCCATTGCCTCCCCAGATCACCACGACTCCGACAGTAGCAGCACAGATCGCAGCCGCTGGTCATACCGCTCCGGAGTGAACAAAAATGCCAATAATAGTGAGGGTCGCAGTAGCGGTGACGAGGAAGCCAACGCGCCAAAAACCGAGGTTGAGCAAGAGGACGACGGAGAGGGTGAGGCTGGAAGAGAGGCGGAAAGTGCTGTCGCATCGAGCGGGCGCCGTGAGACAACGCTGACGACAGACACTGAGGACGTCTCTCTCGTCGTCCGTCACTCAGGGGACCTGTACAGACTAAGTCCGACTTCAGCAAAACTGCAAGCCGCGTCACTATTTAGGAGAACTGGTGAGTATATTTTGGTGTTGATCCTTTTGTCAACAGACTCTGGGTCAAAAGAAGTTTTCATTACAAGCCCGACTCACTGTAACCCTCTCTTATGAAACATTTTTTCTCAGAAACTTCCCGATAAAGAAGAGCCACACTTGGTTGTTACGAGTCACGACTCACCAGTCCCTTAACCCTTTCCGGGATAGTGGGGGCGCTGCAGTGCTGAACATTGCACCAGATGATGATCATGGGCCAGGGCTTGGGTGGTGGCAAATTTCTTCCCTGTCCACTCGGCGATGTTGTCCGCCCATTTCTTTCTCTGCCTGCCTCTGCTTTTTACTGTCCCGTGGAGGATAGTCTTTGACAGGCTACTGACTCTTGTTAAATGGTCATACTATCGACGTCTTCGTCTCTTGACGGTGGTTAGCAGCTCTTCGAAATGTTTCATGTGCTTGGTGATGGTTGCACGCACTACTTGATGCATGATGTGTTCCGTATATGAAATGCCAATAACTTTTCCAAGACACCTCATTTCCACTGCCTGGATTTTTTTTTTTTTTTTACTTCAGTTCTGCCGTTAGTGTCCATGTCTCGCACACATATTGAAAGATTGACACACTAATGCATGCCGTGGACACACTGATGGTTTTGTCTCTCCACACTGGTTTCAAGTTTGCCAGGGCTGCTGTTGTCTGTGCCGTCCGTTCTTGCTAGGACTTTGGTCTTTGCGCTCCTGCTCTCATCATTGAGTATTACTCCAAGGTATTTGAACGGATTCACAATTTTCAGCTCCTGTCCTTGGGGATATCTTCTATAAAAAGTGCAGTTTTCAGAGAATAAATATCGATTGAAAGCTATGATATATGAATTGGTGCAAAAATAATATTTGTTTATTTATTTGTTTATTTACATTTTTGCGATTAAAAAAAAAGTTATTTCTTAGAGTAAGTTAAAACTGGGCTTATGAGATATAATTATTCTGTAACGTTGTGTGGAGGGACGTGATTTTCGTTGTCATTCAAAAGCATAGCAGCTGCAGCACTTGTCCTAAACGCTTTGTCTCTTTTATCTCTTCTTCTTGGGGGTTGGGGGGGGGGGAGGAGGAGTTGGGAGGATCGGGATGGGGGTAGGGGACAGTCGGAGGGGGCTAGGAAGGATAATAAGCAATGGTGCATAATGCAATTGTTTGTGATTTTGTGATTTATGATGTAATAGTGCGCCATTATGGTTACAATGTACTCAGCACAGTTTATGAGTTAAAAACATTAATCATCAAATGTGTGGGATTTAATCCTGCAGTGACGATACGAGCTGATACAACTTTTTTTCCCCCATTCAAGTCCTGACTGCAAGTGACGTCTCACAACACAAAGATGTTACTGAAGCGAGAGGTAGATTCTCAAGTCGATCAGAAAATTCATGTAAAATAAATAAATAAATAAATAAATAAATAAATAAATAAATAAGATATTCTCCTGGCATCCACAGAGGCCCGGCTGGACACACTGCGGCCGCCCGTGTTCAGTTACACTTTTCGGACTTCAAACATGACCTAGCAATACAAAGATTGAACTGATCAACTGTACTAAAGAAGGGCACGTTCGTAGGGGTTTTCAGTCTTTTTTTTTTTTTTTGTAAATAAATTAAAAAAAAAAAAGTTTTTAAAGAGGAGAATGTAACTTTTGTCATAAAAAAAGGAAGTTGTATCACTGGGGATTAGGTAACACTAGGACTGATTAGGAATGGAGATGGGGGATATGTGATTATAGAGGAAAAATAAAATCTTGCAGTGTATATGAGGAGTGAGAAACACGACTTGAGGTACTCTAAACCTGGCAGGAATAAGAAATAGTTAGATAAATTAGGTCGCTAAAGAACAGTCTGTCTCATTGTTTTACAGTTTCGGACTTCGCTTCAATGCCGTGCTCGTAGTTGGTGGGAAAATTAGAGCAAATTGTCAGTTGTCATCGGTCGCCTCAGTAGCTCGATTAAAAAAATGGCAATAGAGTAGCAGCAGCAGCAGCAACAGCCGCCACAATAACAGCCACAACAACAGCAGCAAACAACATCTACAACTTCAATGCAATCAATAACAACAACAGCAGTAACGAGTCACTTTTACAGTGCAATCTGGCCGAAGGAACTTTATGTGTTTGAAAGAATGATATGCGTAACATCAGTATTAACTTGTACTGTACAGTACAAACATACCATTTACATCTAAACACGATTGCAACGTTTTCACAAACACCTAAACCCCCGAGATAAGTGACACAGGTAAGAAAACAAAACAGTAACTGTGCGTTGTAAACTAGTGGAATCAAACCTGATACGAAAAGTTCGATCAGAACATTCGTGTATAAATAAATAAATCCTGAGCTCAGTGCTCTGTTGCCCTATCTCCATTTTTCACATTGTGAGAAAACTGATGAGTTGTGTTTAGCAACTGTTTTTGTATATAAGAGATAGGACAAACTGATTTTCAAAATATACCTGTTTGGGCAAGTGATCGGTGAAATGACTACAGTGTATGGTAGATTTACTATCCCTTTTTCGCATCCATATCGCCCAAATGGAGCTCAAGAAATAAATAAATACATAGAATAAATAAATAAATAAATAAATAAATAAATAAAGAAAGAAAGAAAGAAAGAAAGAAATAAGATAATTTTCCTGGCATCCACAGCAGCACCGTTGGGCCCACTGCGGCCGCCGGTGTGGAGAAGACGTGCCAGCGAGAATCCACGCCACATAGAGCCACAGCCCTTCGGCGAGGTGTTCAGACTGGCCCCAGTATACACAGGTAATGAGCTATTTTGACCGTCAGCCAAATTATGTCCCTTTGCGAAGTATACGAGGTATAATATAAGCATTGTACGTAATTTAACCAAAAAAAAAAAAAAAATCCCTTTTCCTTGATAACAAGCGTAAGTGACAATAAATTAAGACAACTTCACCGTGTAATGAAAATGTGTGTGTGTGTGTGTGTGTGTGTTTTAGTGTTTCTTGCTTTTCTCATCGTACTTTTTTTTTCTCCATATTTTCTTTTGCTTTAGATTTCAAATGACAGGAACAACACTGCTTTTTTGGGGCCTTAAATTGTACTTTTAAGGGAAGTGAGCTAACTGTTTGACATAACGGCTCATTGCACCATCACTGCATCACTCTTATGATATTATAGGGTTCCGTAACGTTACCATACGCTTTCTTGTGGGGGTCCGCCCTCCTAAAAATGCAAGCTATGAAAATCTGGTTATTGTTTCGGTGCAAGCTGGTTATTATTTCGATGCAAGCTGGTTATTATTTCGATGCAAGCTCAGTCACAGTCTTCAGTTCAACTCGTCCAGGTAAATTTTCCCAGAGGAAGTTCCATTTCCTTGAGTTGTATTTAGCATGCTTCTTTCACAGAGTTGTTTTCGGCTTTAGTAACTGCAGAGGAGCTTTACGGACACCCTTTATACTAGGTATGCAACGACCGACCTAATGATCTCAGAGTATTATAGTTCTGATTGATGCATTCCTGGTTGACCAAAACTCTGCCATGAACTGCTGCGTCCTTGATATTTATACTATAAACGTGGAAAAAAAAATCCATAAAAGGCTTATGGGCTCGAAAACTGCTGAATGTATCTATGTGGAATTTAGCAGACAACATTTTTGCATAAAGACCTGTATTTCTACTTAGATATAGCCGAACAAAATCTCACGTTTGACATATTCTGACAAGGCGATAATAATTGTATACTTAACTCGCGAGGGTGTTTGATCCAAATTGTACGTTCGATAGAACGATGCGTTCAAAACGTCAAATGCGTTTTCTTTGAGTAACATTCACTTTAATCCTCTTACATACCCATATCGAGGTGCGCACGCTTGCCATAGACTTTTAAGTGGCAGGGCAGTATCGGTCTGATATATATAATATACTAGCTGGGTAACCCCACGGCCTCCGTGGGAGGTTTTTTCAAAAAATATAAGTCCTGCAACTTAAATGTTTTGATCAGCATGCGCACCTCGATGCTGATATTTTGGTTCATTAAACTGAATATTACTCAAAGAAAAAGTGTTTTGAACGCGTCATGTGTCCCGCACGGAAGTGATGGCGGACAAAATGAATGATAGCTCGGCATTTAGAAAAAAAAAAAAAATGAAAAGAACTGTGTAAATTCAATCAAAATAAAGAGTAGCCTATAACACAGTTGGATATCAGTTGCCCACGTCTGCAATTTTATTTGCATTTAAAATGCCTGCCGATTCCGACTTTATTGGACGATCAGATAAGTGCCACGCCCCCTGATCGCTCTTATTATAAAGATGACATCGGAATACAAGAACACTTTGATATACGTATCGATATGGCCCAGAGAGATACGATACAGTTATACAAAAGCAGTCAAATGGGCGGAGGAGATATCTGTTGTATGCCTTTTCCTCCGTACTCAATACTCTTCCGCTTGAGATCATGGTGTGGCGCAACTGAGAGAAATCAAATCTGGTCAAACTTTGGCATCTTCAGATTTCATTAGATTATTGTAATTCCAACCTGAATTGGATCATTTATAAAGGAGAGATAACATTCAAGAACTTCTGAAGTATCCCAAGTTAATAGTAATTCTCTTTCCAGACGTATCGCCGATATATCGGCAAGAGGTCACCACCTTTGCGGACGTATCGCCGATGTATCGGTAACAGAGGATCGCCTCAGTTTTGTTTCGTTTCTGCGTCATCCATCATTTGTAATGACTTATAATTGTTATTAGAAAACTAGGAAGGGATTTTCCGAAAAGAAAACATCCGGTTTCTCTTTTCATAGCGTCTGTTTGACAAATCCGAAGCGAATTTCAACGACCACTCTGCTATCTCTCGCGATCAGCTGATTGAGGTAAACATACAACATGGCGGATGGACAACCCTCTACATCTACCGGCAAACGACTATCAAAAGATCAAGCTTTTCAATTATTTCAGTCTCTCTTGATTGATGAAGCTGATGAAAGACTGAGTGGTGATGATATGAGTGATGGTGACAGTGGCAGTGATTACGAACCACCTTCAAAAAAGCGTAGCAGCAATGGACTGAATGGGAAAGGCAAGGGTAAGGGCAAAGCAACAAAGAGATCTGTGCAGCCCCTTCCAAGTGAAAGTGGCAGTAGCTCTGAAGAGTCAGACACTGATCTAATGCCTCCTAGATCTAGAGCTAGCACCAGTAATAGATCTCAACCTGATGAGAGTGGTGATGCAGGAGTAGGATGGAGAGAGGTTGAGGAAAACAAGCTATTCGGCGCATCCCTCTTTCGTGAAAGCACTTCAGGGCTCAAAGCTCAGCTTGATGAAAATTCATCCCCCCTCGACTGTCTGCTTACTCTTCTCAACACGGACATCATTGATACCCTCATCATGAATATAAATCATTATGCAGCGCGAAGGATTCAGATGTCTACGCCTTTGACAAAACGATCAACCTTCGCTGAATGGCAGCCCTTGACACGACCCGATTTCTTCCGCTTCCTGGCAGTGACCATTGCAATGGGACTTACTCCTAAGCCGGACATAAAGGACTATTGGACCACAGTGTCACATAAATACACTCCCTGGTTCAAGCTGGTGTACCCTCGAACAAAATTTCTGTTGGTGTACCAGTCAATGATGCATACCTCACAGCCGGATGACCAGCACAATGCAAAGATTGAGCCGTTCGTATCCAGTCTTATTGAGCAATTCAAGGCTGCTTTTTATCCGTATGAGAATTTGTCCCTTGATGAGATGGTCATTGGCTTCAAGGGCAGATTTCATGCCAAGCAATATAATGCCAGCAAACCTCACAAATACCACATCAAGACCTTTGGTATTTGTGATGCCATCACCGGGTATGCATATGACATCCTCATATACTTTGGTGCTCGCACAGCCTACAACCCGGAAACTGACCCAAACTCGTCCCATGCCATCAAAGTGTTTTCTACACTTTTGAAAGATCTGCCTGGCCGTCACCATCTATTTGCCGACAGATTTTACACTTCACTTCCACTGATCCAGTTTCTTCGGGAGCAAGGGAAAAATTTTACAGGCACTGTGATGAGCAATCGCAGAGGCCTGCCGCCACAGCTGAAAGAGCAGCCAACCCAGTTTGGCACTCCTCGCTGGCTCACAAATGAGTCAGAGGATGTCATCTGTGTTTCATGGAAGGATAAAAAATCGAAGAAGCCATGCATTGTCCTCACCACACATGGCAGTTCTACTTATGAGGAGAGACAAGAGGGTCAGCGTGCAGTGCGCAAGCCATCTCCCATTCATGCTTACAATATGAGCATGAACGGCTGCGACCGCATGGACCAGATGGTTTCATACTATGGCAACCATGCAAGGAAGACGGTGAAGTGGTGGAAAAAAATTTTCACCTGGATCTTGGAGGTGACACAGGTAAACGCGCACTTGCTCTTCCTGATGTCCCACCCAAACGCACCAAAGAAGATGACGCTGGCCAGATTCAAGGACTCAGTCATTGATGACCTCATCACCCTGTCCCGCCTTGAGATGCCAGCTGATATGACCTCTGTTCTAGCCACCAAACCAGGAAGGAAGCCTTCCTTGTCTCAGGATGCCATGCTGGGCAAAGCGAATGGAGACCATCTGATAGACTTTGATGGCGGAGACAAACAATGTGTTCAGTGCAAGAAGGACAAAATAAGGAAACGCAGCAGTTATTATTGCACTGGCTGTGTGGATAAGCCTCATCTATGCCCCAAAGGTTGTTTTAGGGCATATCACACAATGTGATGTCACAGAAAGTGGCAGGGAAAGGGGGAAGGGTGCTGTAATGTGTGTTTTTTTTTTATTTTATTTGACTCAGTGAATTTACCCATTTCTTGCGTCGTTTGGTTGTTTCTGCTTGGCTCACTAAAACTGGCATAACTAGACTAAATATTGGAATTTTGACCTCAAATAAAAGACTGGATATTCAGAAATGTGTGGACTATACCCCTGGAGTATACACAGTTGGATTGCTATGCTGATAATGTGCCTGAAAATGTCTGGTGAGTGAATTTTGTATTTTTCTTCAATGTTTTTTCTTCAGCATCACCTATTCCAACCCTTATTCTGTATGATTATATTGAAATATGTTCATTTTTCACTGTTAGAATGTATTCCTCTTTCAATTTCCTTCAATTTGATATATAAAAGGCTACCCTGTGAGTGATTGCTGTGCTTTTGTGACGTTATTTTGAATATTACCTGTATACGCAAAATCAAACCTAAATTTAATTACGTCTGAACCCCCCAAAAATTACGTCTGGAAAGAGTTAAATCATGTGACAGCACATTCTGACGTGACTTAAATCACAAACAAATTTTCAAAAAATAGTAACAAACTGCCAACTTATGAATAAATGCAGGAGTAAGCACAGAAATTGGAATTTCCTGTAGGGGTACCAAATATGGCAAACTTTCTTATAGATCTGGACGTTACAGTGACATCAGGGATGTCAATCTGTCTACATGAAAAAGTAGGAAAAGTTCCTGGCATATTCTTTAGCAACCTGTAAAACTGAATTACCTTTATGGTAAATAATACAGTTTTTGAGGCCAACAGAGAAATTACTGACAGCCAAAAAAAGTAGGAAATCCTACTAAAGTAGGAAATCTGACATCACTGTTATATAGTTCTAGTGAACTGCAGCTAAGCACAAAAAAGATTAAAGTTGGTAAGCCTGACTTTATAACAGCAGGAAAATCTATCAAGCCAACTGGAAAACAAAAGTGTTAAAAAAAAAAAAAAAGGGAAGAGAAAACACTGTTGCGTTCTGCATTGAGCAAGCTGTGAGAGCCACGGGTTCACCAATTTGAGCTGGCAAGACACAATTGAGAGTAAACAAGAAGAAAACTAATATTCACCAAGATCTAACAAACCTCATTTAAACTGCCAGTATTATGACTGAAGAACTAATGCAATGCTACATATGTAGATATTAAATTATTATGTTACAGAAGATTATGGTGTCAAGCTTTTAGTAGGGACATAACACAGTGGACAAATTAGAACATTCCTGGATATTACAGAACATTTACAGCCCTACCTCACACTGTGACAGGACGATGCCGTATCAAGGACCTCCATCTGTATTCCACTTCCGGCTGAAACTCTCCATCATAGTGTCATATTACTGTCATGAAGGCGATGCCTTGCCTTCATGCCTTGTGTACTACTTACAGTTTAGCGAAATGCCCTGGAGCCAAGAAGCTTTCTAGAACACTACAAAACATAAGAGACTTACCTCATCTTGTAAGACAGTTTACCATCTGAAGAAATACGGTCTCCTGGAAAGGCAGCTGCTGATCCTCCTTATTATGGTGCCAGCACCTCAGAAGCTCATGGACCATTTGCAGGACAAGATAGAGTTCTAGACACCTAATGTAGAGACCAGCATGTCTGTATATAAAGGAAAACATTTACATTTTTAAAAAAAAAGTAAATCGTTTATACACTAAAGGACAAACATTATTGAAAAATAATCTCTATTTCGGTGAACATCATTATTTCAAACCAATATGTCCTGTAATGCTGGATATTAAAGACCATGATCAGTTCTGAGCATACACGCCATTCAGTATTTCAGAATACGATTTTGAAGAACTTTAGGGGACTATGTGAAACTAACTTATTAAAAAAAAAAAAAAACAAGAATGAAAAAAATAATTGGGTCATTTTAACCAACTATAAACATTCTATAATACTTTTTCTTTAACTGATAATATCTTTTGATATCCTGAACCTCAAAATTACTGTTTTTCACTCTCAACATCAAAGACAATGTCTAGAAAATATAAACCAGATGCAAATATTACATTACCCTAGTTACAATTACAATATTTAATAGGGCGGTTCCAAGGTTGTTATCGCCGGGGGTGGTACTGGGGATAAGCTCCCACTACCTATAAAATGCTCCCATATGGCGTGCGTCTCAGAGAGCCTCTGACAACCAAGTCCAGCTCCTGGCCTACACGCGTGGTTTAGATATAAACCCGGCGGAACTGTTTGTACTGACAGGAGAAGGGGTGCAGGCGGATCACTGGCGCCTTAAAACCAGTTGCTTCGGGAAGATGACACTCGTTAGCCTTGGAAGGCAGTTCATCTAAGGGAAGGAAAACCTTGATTCCAAACCTCCGCTGCCTTGCGGCTATATCCAATCATGGAAAAGGCTTCAGGAGTAAACCACGAGGAAAAATCCGGAGTTGGAGTCCCTAAGGCAGTTCGATGCTGCATACAGCGCCGTTCTGGCAACTCCTGCGACGGCACTGATGCCAAACTGTAGCAGCTCTGCTGCTCCTTTGGATCCATCGGTGACGTGGAGAGGGGGGACCTGCTGCATGGGCAACAACTTGTCCTCCATATTACACCGCCCTGGCTTGTATCCGTCTACAAATCGCATCACACACCAACATACCTACGTCTACACCCTGGAGAGGACACTCCAGCCTCGCTACAGCGTGGAAACAACACGGGGAGCAGCAGTTACCGGTGATAAGCCACTGCTCGATTGGCGTAGAGTATGGCGCCAGGGGTTGCTCTCGACGGTGGGAGAGATCCTCGGATTTCACTGGACAGTCACCGCCCGCCTCAAGCTGGGCAGCCCCCAGACAATAAGGTACTGTCCCGCCACGGTCTGCTATCTCCATTGGGTGCATGGGGATTAGGAATACTCTGAACAGCGGACCGCAACCATTGCACCAGGCAATAAAAGAATGCAAAGAAAGAGACCAGCTCTTAAACTGGGAAGCTGGAATGTCCGTACCATGTTGACGGGCCTCTCCTCAGACCTACAGGACATCGATGACTCACGGAAGACAGCTGTAATCAACGACGAGCTGAAGAGACTGAACGTAGACATCGCTGCTCTGCAGGAAACACGACTGGCAGAGTCTGGCACGCTAAAGGAGAAGGAATATACTTTCTACTGGCAAGGAAAGGGCTCTAATGAGAACAGAGAGCACGGTGTGGGCTTTGCAGTGAGGAACAGCCTACTTCGTATGGTGGAACCAGGCAATGGCTCAGAACGACTCCTCACACTCCGCATCAACACCACCACAGGCCCCATCACCCTTGTTAGCGTGTACGCCCCAACACTGTCCTCAGCAACAGAAGCAAAAGATCAGTTTTACGAGAACCTAGCATCAACCATCAGGAGCACCTCAGACAAACACCAGCTTGTCCTTTTAGGTGACTTCAACGCCAGAGTAGGTTCAGATTACAACTCGTGGCCTTTGTGCCTTGGCAAATTTGGCGTAGGCAAAATGAATGAGAATGGTCAACGCCTTCTAGAGCTGTGCACCTTCCACAACCTGTGTATCACCAACTCATATTTCCCGACTAAGCCTCAGCACAAGGTCTCCTGGAGACACCCACGCTCAAAACACTGGCACCAGCTTGATCTTATCTTGACCAGGCGCTCAGCCATCAGCAATATTCTCCACACACGTACCTACCACAGTGCTGACTGCGACACAGATCATTCAATAGTGTGCTGTAAGATCCGGCTGCAACCAAAGAGATTTCATCGTTCCAAGAAACAAGGAAATCCCCACATAGACATCAGCAAGATGTCCCTGCCTGATTTGACACAGAAGTTCGCAGAAGCCCTGGAGAAGGAACTCAGCGCTGCTCAGCCAGCTGACTCCGCTCTGGAAAAGTGGGAAAAACTTCGAAACTCCATGCATCGCACTGCGTTGGCAACCTTTGGGAAGAGGACCACAAAGACACACGACTGGTTCGAAGCAAAGTCCTCCACGATGATTCCAGTCATTGAAGCCAAACGCACCGCCCTTATGGAATATAAGCGGTCACCAATTCAGAAGAACCTGCTAACTCTCAGGGCTGCGAGGAACAAGGCTCAGCAGACTGCCAGGCACTGCGCGAACGAGTACTGGCGAGAACTCGGTGAAGAGATCCAGTCGGCAGCCATAACAGGGAACATCAAACGTATGTATGATGGCATAAAGAAAGCACTAGGACCTGTCCAGAGTAAAACGGCCCCCCTCAAATCACTCACTGGAGAAGCAATCTGTGAAAAGAATCAGCAGATGGAGAGGTGGGTGGAACACTATTCCGACCTCTATTCCAGACAGAACACTGTGACTACCGCAGCCCTAGACACCATCGAGTGCCTGCAAACCATGGAAGAACTCGACGCACTGCCAACAGTAGATGAGCTCAGCAATGCCATCGATAATCTGGCCTCAGGCAGAGCCCCCGGCAGTGATGGGATCCCTCCAGACCTGCTGAAACAGTGCAAGATTTCCCTACTGCCCTCCCTCTACGAAGTCCTATGTCAATGCTGGAAAGAAGGAGCTATACCACAGGACATGAGGGATGCTAAGATCGTCACCCTCTACAAGAACAAGGGAGAAAGAGGCGACTGTAACAATTATAGAGGCATCTCCCTTCTCAGCGTTGTCGGCAAAGTATTTGCTCGGGTCATATTAATCCGACTGCAGAAACTGGCTGAGCGTGTCTACCCGGAGTCACAGTGTGGTTTTCGTTCTGAGAGGTCAACGGTAGACATGATCTTCTCCCTCCGACAGCTCCAGGAGAAGTGCAGAGAACAGCAGATGCCCCTGTACATATCCTTCATTGACCTCACTAAGGCATTCGACCTGGTCAGCAGAGACGGACTCTTCAAGATCCTCCCAAAGATTGGCTGCCCACCAAAGCTACAGAGCTTAATCGAATCCTTTCACACGGACATGAGGGGGACAGTGCAGTTCAACGGTAGCTGCTCTGAGCCATTCAGCATCAACAGCGGCGTCAAACAAGGCTGCGTCCTTGCTCCCACACTATTCGGGATCTTCTTCGCTATGCTGCTAAAGCATGCCTACGGTACAGCAACAGAAGGAATCTACCTACGCACAAGATCAGATGGCAAGCTGTTTAATCTATCCCGCCTGAAAGCAAAGACCAAGGTGCGTGAGACTCTTATCAGAGACATGC
>JBCAUA010569147.1:0-16419 GCA_038406235.1 Peronia verruculata
ATAACTCAACACATACGTCAGCCCCTCCCCCCTCCCCGCCCACTGTCTATGACCATTCAAACCTGGGTGGAGTCAGAAAATGTGTGTAAATTGCCTTTCCCAAGGACAAAATGTCCGGACCAGACAGGATTCGAACCCGGAACTTCAGATCCTGGGTCCGACGTCCCAACCACTAGGCCATGACACCATCAAATGGGAAGATGATACTGTTGTGGAGGTCAAATGTCGCTGGAAATGTGATTTATTTGCAGGAAAAGATCACGTCGACAGCACGCATGTTTGTGAGCGTGAGGTCAACTGTAGGAATGTGAGGAAAGGGGGGCGGGAGGTGGGAGGGGCTGACTTATGTATTGAGGGGGGGGGGGGGGAGGAATAGGACTGAAGATACCGAGGGCTGTAATCAAAAGCGACGGATAGCAATTCTTGCATGACTGATTAGATAACCCCTGTCGAAGAAAATTCATCCATCTGTCATTCATGTCTACAAATGACAATTCGATAATACGTTCATGTGAGGCGGTTTAACCTAGTGTGGAGCAAAAGTGAAATAAATAATGGAACATTGGTTGGCGAAGATATAAGAGAGAACTTTTTGTTTACCCGTGGAAGACACTAGTTATCTCATCAATTATATGGCAATCACTAGATCTACAACCCATAATCATTCAAAGCTCTGGTCTCATTTGCTACTACTTTGTACTTTGTGCAGTTTTTTTTTTTCTGCATGGCATAACAACCTACCTACAGTCTATGATCAGCACCATCTTTCAACATTCCACTTGGCTGTGAACAATAATAGTAGTCCGAGTTGGCCAAAATAGGAGTATATATCCTATACCAGCAACATCGTATAATTTCAGCCCATAGCGTGACTGAACGTCTTAGATCTAAATCACGAGATTGAATTGGCAGACTCGCTGGAGACGATTAGTTGATGATATAAAGAGATTAAGTCTAATGACATTACCCACGTTACGACCGAGTTGTCCGCAGTCGTTATCGTGTCTGTTTTCTGGACGATCTCTTCAGAGACGCTGTTATCATGTCCAATGCATGGCTAAATAAGCAGGAACTGTGTATACTATATGAGCACATTAAAGTTTTCATCCGGATGAATCCATGACTTTTTCTATATGAGGGTTATGCATAGTATTTTGGCTCATAAAAACTTCGAAAACTGCTTTATGTTTCTCCTTAGTAATACGATCTTTCACTGATATCTTTTTCCAATCAGCCATTCTCACTTTTCAAGTATCTTATTTTGGACGACAATAACAAAAAAAGGATTACCCAGTGACAATGAAGATGACGCCGATGACGATTGCTCTGACAAAAGCTTGAAAGGCTTGAAAAGGTTAAACCAAACAATGACTAATAATGTCATCCATAGTTTCTGGAGTTTGCTAAGTCTGTGACAAAACCGGGCTATATTGACAAATTATAAAACAAGGTATTAAAATAAAAAGATACTCATTGTTCATGATTCTCTTTTCATTTCAAAAGCTGTTTATCTAGAGTAGTAATGGTCTCCTGTTTCAAAACAAAGGTAAATTCGTAGACTGCAGCGGTAAAACTTCGATCTGATTCTCTAAAAATCACAAGTGTATGGTAATGAAGGTTCTGAAGCCTGGCATGAAAGTACATGTGGGCTGCCATTTTTTTGGTTCATTTTTTTTTTTTTTTCATGTATATAAAGATTTCTCTCAAATAATAAAAGAGATAGAATGGTGGCAAGGGTAATTAAAGATGCATGAGAATGCTTTGCCTCATCAGCTTGTGTTATAAATGATTACCAGAGTTGTGCTACAATAATGCAAATAACTCATGGTGTAAGAATGGACCTATCCTCTTGTAATTTGTTGTTTCCGCCTTTGGTTTCTATTTGCGGGTATTTTGCAGAGCAGTTCTTATAATTCAACGATGAAACTACTGATGATGACATGAAGAATGACAATTCGACAAATGTAGCAAGAAGCACAACCTTCACAAAGATTATGTTGACATCTCATTTGCCTGTTCCTCCGAAAAATGACGTATTTGTTTTAAAAATGTTTGAATCTTTTACGTGGTTTTCTTTCTAGGTTACTTTATGAAAGCTTAGCTCTTACTCAGCTGTTTATTTAACTGAAAGCATTGCATTGTTACCATGTGCTGGGTACTCCCATCTGGCACTCCTGTCAAATGAGGCTAAATCGTCATTACCTGGACAGTCAGCGGTAGGGGATGGATCCTCAATTACTCATTATCTCACTCGCTGGTAGCTCTACCTCTGTGTCCACAGCAGAGCTGAGGGGAAGGGCCTCCTCCGCACCAGAGGCCAGGCCCCAAGTCATGATTCTATATTTTTGCTACGTGATCTAGCTCAAAGGAGGGGAAAAAAAATCACTTTGTAAATGATTTATCGGGGGATCTTCACAGAAATACTATCTGAACAAATAAAATAATAATAAAAAAGAAATAATAATGAAAAAGTAACAAATAAACGAAAACCAGGACAAAAGTTACTTAGTGAATTAAATGAATCCAGACAGTCACACACAAACACATAATTACAACAAAATACATCTTAATATTTCCCAATAAAATGGTTTTCCTCACATAGTCACAGATGCTGTTTCCACCTGAAGCTATCATTTGGAATTTATGTTGCATTATTTCAATGTTGTCTTATACAGAATGTAACATTGCTATCATATTATCCTTAAAAAAGCAACGCTGTCCGATATGGGAAGAAACTGTATGGGTAAAAGCCTATTACGCAGCCATAATCTTACTTTATTGCGATAACAGAATATTGCATCTGGACGTATGTCATCATTAATCATTATTTTGTCGTCTGGACTAAGTCGGCTAATACCTCTGACTGATACGGTAGCTGCCCGGATCGAAGAAGAGAAGATGACTTTAATGTTAGATCATCTCTATTTTTATGGCCAGAGAGAAGAGCATCTCAGACAGGTCTGATCAGCTGCCAGTACACGAGATAACTGCCTGACACGACATAGGAATTCGATCTCTTACACAACATCTCAAGGCATGTAGACCCAGGCTCTCTGTTTACAAAATCGGCTTTCCTATAATTCACCTCCTAGTGCATGACCCGGGGGTGGGGGGTCAATGCCCTGGATAACCATGATGAAAAAAGGGAGAGAAGGAGGGGGGAGGGAGGGAAAGAATCAGTCAGAGAGAGAGAGAGAGAGAGAACGAAACGTAAAGTGATGGATACATGAGTAACTCACGGACATGACAATTCCTTTACTGTTTTTGTTATTGTTTCTGTTGTTGTTGTTGTTGTTTAAGTTCCAGCAGAGAGAAGTATTTTAATTCAGAAAAAAGTTAATGAAAACAAAACTATATGTTATCAATATTTTATCGTATAATTTGTCTGGACCAGTATTTAACGGTTGCATTCTGTGCCACTGAAACTAGCATAGACCACTCTGGTAAAGAAATGAATATTTGTTTCACTGCGTCTTATTCTTTTACCGATCCATAAAATGAGCGTTCATTTTGAGCTATAAAAACTGTCGAAATAATGGCATTTTTTTCCCTTTTTTTTTACACCAGTGTAACAACTTCCAAATCGGACAAAAATGAATGGTATAATTTGATGAGTGGTGGTGACACATGCGCTTTTTAACCTACAATTGCTTTAAAAAAAAAAAAAACGAATAAGCCAGAGATTTATTAAACCATCATGCTTTGTCTTGGATTCCTATCCAAAATGATATGTTAAAATGCTATGCAAAATGTATGTCCTTAATATATCTTTAATTTAATATTGTCATTTTTTCAAGATATGTAAGTTCATCGTCACTTCATGGTTCCATCCGCCTAAGTCTGATTTCTCAAACAAACGAGAGGGAGAGGGGAGGTGGTGGGGGATACAGATTTCCCAGTCATCTCGGGTATTGTGAGAATCTGAAGACTAAACACATCTTGAAAACCATAATTTCTCGGAAGTGTTTACTTTCCAACAGTGCCGAGAGGCTTGAGAGACCAGACTTCGTCTAACAGAAACCTACAGCTACATGTCCCTGTAGCAATCCTAACACACCAGCATTTTTCAAATACCACTTTATGGGTTGGTCACAAAAGTGCCTTTAGAAAGTGCGGGTGTTTCAGGGTGTCAATGACGCGATGACAAATTTATTCAACTCTGAGAGATGACAGTTGGTATCTTAAGATGAAAGAATATGTTCCATGCCACTATGATGTCCGCGGTGTGGAAAAAAAAAAAAACAAAAGAAAAAAAAAACTTATGTAACAAAAGTCGGGTGTCTCTGACCAGGCCGGCCTCTTGATACTTCGAGGGTGAGAAAATGAAAACGGACGTTGTACAAAGTGTTCACGAGTCCAAAGTATTTTGGGCCAAAGTCAAATTAGTCAGAACGATATGCATTAAATCTATTTTCCAAACCTGGACTATTCATGATGTTACCATCTCAAGATGAATAGATTTGTCCCAAACTACGCTCCAGGGTAATTTGAACTCATTGCCTTCAAACTGTTTCTCCAAACTATAGAAATTCAGAAAGACTATCAATATTCTTCAGAAGCTGTTAGGACAAAGACAGTTATTTTGATTGCCCAGCGTTTAAAAAAGGTGTAAAGAAGGACAAGGGCAAACAGATATCTTTGATATTCTCACATTATCTGACAGATCTGTTCATATTTAACTGTAAAATTTTGCATTTACGAACAACATAACGAGAATATTAATCACCAAAAATGTGGTAAATATCCCCCACTTTTAATCTTACTGCCAGACCTAGATTCAGCATCGACATCTTTGCAACAACTAACAGAAATAGACCATATTAGTACACGTTAGAGAGGCCATAATGTGGTTTCTAAGTTTACCTGGGCCACGGGGCAACCATGGCATGTCAGCACCAATTAAACAAGATGAACCGAACAGATGGACCGTGGCCAACGCTATCGTTTGTCACCCCATTCCCATAAAACCATCTTCATCCGAATTCACAGATCCTCTGTTCAGTATATAACAATAAAATCTGTGCACGGTCACAGATATCACAAAAATGTCACAATATCATAGTTTTTCAGGCACAATATTCGAACTTCAGCATCTTTGCACCAAATCTGGTAGAGACCATCATAAACACTTCCAAAGATGTGCCACTTTCTCCTAGATCATTATCTGGCTTAATTAGCAGTTATATCATTTTGGCATCTGCTAGAAGAAACAGCTCATATTTATCAAATGACTGTCCATGATATCCCCCCCCCCCCCCCATTACCCCATTAATTGTCTGACCCAGTGTTTAATTGCAGCCTCTCGGTATTAATCAACAGACTAGAGATGAACAGTAGGAAAAAAAATCTCTATGGATGTTTCACCTTAATTCTGTTTACATAACCAAGTTTTTAACCACGGCATAGAGACAGAAGAAAAACATGAGGTGGGGAAAAGTCCACCTGTCCCCCATATTATCTAACTGAGGTCTTAACACGTTTGAATCAGCAATCAGAGGACTACAGGTGGCAGCTGAAGTGTTAGATTGGATCTAAGGTGTCTCATGAGATCTTCACAATCATTGTTTGTCTTTTGCTATAACTGGAAGTAAGGCAGCAAACCTGCTGAGCTAGGTTGACCAAACCAACATCACTGCGATAACAAACTTTGCTGGCTGAAAAAGGATTGTGAGAATAGATTGGTATCCTTTGGAAGGAACAAAATTGGAAGAAAGAGGGAGAAGTAGTAGGAGAGAGAGAGAGAGAGAGAGAGAGAGGAGGAGGAAGGAGAGGGAGATTAAATTTGCTGTTAAAAGAGGATTTTTTTTTTTAACAGCATGATAAACATTTTTTTCGTTATGTAACTTTTTACGTAACGTGAATGTGCGTCCACATGACTTGATAGAGCGACTCAATATGTAAACAACGAGCAGCTTGTCATTCTCTGCTTTTTTTTCCCCCCACGGCTTCTTTGCTAGTTTAAGAACATGTGTTATGATGATTTATTTACTGTTGTGATGTTTTGACACCCAAAGTGAATGAAAAAACAAGATAGAGGTTGAAGAGTAAAAAGTTTTAGAATTGTTTTTTAAACAATTGTTGAAAGCAGCACCAGTATGCCGGGAAGAACAAAATGCGGCCAAAGAGTGAGGAAAAAAAAGAACAACAACAACAAAATGGGTATCGGTATTCTAATGTTTTCCTGACCTGTAATGACCACCGAAGAGAGATATGAAACCAGTTTTGTCTAAAATGATGTGCGCGTATGGTCGATGTGGCGTGACCTGTTGCTACTTTGTTTACTGCCTTCGTGTCTCGAAACAAGCACTGCTGATAAAGTTCCTTTAGCTACGAAGGACGTTTAAATATACCTGTCTGTCTCCTAAGGTTTTCAATTCTTTTCTTGCCTCTTGTAAATAGAATATATGCACTGATTATACGCGGCATTTAATCAAGGATCTGCCGATCTGTTTATGTGGGAAAGTTAATCGAGGGAAAAAAAAAAAAAGATCAAGGCAAGAAGAAAAATGGGCATGTGTGATATTATTGAAGGTTGTGAATTGTGAGAGGCTAATGAGTCTGCACATTGCCACAAGCGTTAGTTCCTGTCACTATCTCTGGATTAACAAGTCTGCAAAGGCCTAAGTGGCAAAAACAAAACAACAACAACAAAAGCAAACAAACAAACACATAGACCTACGACTTGAAGAGTCAGCAATGAAATATGCCTGTGACTAGCGATACTAGAGAAAACTGATCAGAATGTCTAATATGATATTTCATGTAAAGCAAAGAGTAGGTCTTTTCACTTAGTGTATTATATGCTTTGTGTGTTCGTAAAAAAAAAAAAAAAGAACTTGACTCAAAGGGATCTTCACACTCACAGACAATTTTTTTATTTTTTTTATTTTCACCATGCCTCTTCATCATCCTCACCATTATTACCGTAGTTGTCGTCATTTTATAGAAATGTCTTAAATTTCATAACAGATTGTGCACCGGTGGCCAACTTAATGAACTAAAAGAAAGAAATAACAATCTGTGAGGTCAATATGTTAGATATTGACGTAAAAGTGGTTGTGATCAATTTTCGAGCCCCTTTGATTCTTCATTATTGTCATCTTTACCACTGCAAACACACTGTATCAGAGGCTTCCTAAAGATCTTCAAGCATTCTCGGCCACAGCTGTCTGAGAACGCTGAACCAGCAGTTTTTATGTTCATCTCGGTCTTTATCGGTTGGGAGTACTTAGCTCATCCTGTCAGAGTCCGTCAACAGTGCCTTCAAAATCAATCGGTGTGAGAGTTCTGACAAAGGGCGTTGACCTGTATTGGAGAGAGGTGCCTTTGTAAATCGAATAGTGATGATTAAAAGCATAAGAATTAGCCCAGTGAACAGATAATGAGCCCTGGACCCTTCTGTGACACAGAAAATGGATAGAAAAACCATCGTGATTCTGAAGAAAATGAAATAATGGTGGTAGGTCAAAACCGCATCAATACCTTTGTAGCACTGACGTCATGTTAGTTTCAGCCAACGTCTTTGAGATTAGAGTGTTATCGAGCAAAGCTGACTGTTTTCTGAATTATAACGACATAAACCTTCAGTTTGGACCGGTTTTCCATTCCCTTGTGGCGCTGGCACAAGGTCTCTAAATGGGTCATTTCAAGAAGCGATGATATTGTTTCTTTTCTCTCTGCCTCCTCTTACCTTTTCCTTGTTTCATTTGTTCTCTTCTTGTCCCCGATCTCTTATCTCCTCGTCTTTACAAACCCTTGCGTTTTTCTCTTCCTGGTATCGCTGGGTTTTCCTTCTGTTTCCTTTCTTTTTGTTCTCTTTAGGTATACCCGACCCATTCCTTTTCTCTCTCTCTCTCTTTCTCTCTCTCTCTCTCTCTCTCTGTATGTTTATCTCCCTATCATCTCATTTCCACTGGAGTAAATATTGTTTTTCCTATATATTTACAATATTCAAGTTTAAAACTGGCTTTCTGCTCCACAAACTGTCTTTCTCGTTCAAATGTTTTACTCAGTTTTAATTTTCAGATAATCCTAATAATTATAATTGCTGTATCAATTAACAGGCTTTGAGTTAAACATAAACTCTAACTGGGCCGATGTCCCTCTGAAACCATACCAGGATAAATAAAACTGCATGTCCTTCCAAGTTATGAAAAACTTTCATCAGATTGTATGAATACATAATAATGTATTCAGATTATTATAATTCTGTTTCACTGCCCTTTTTCATTTTTTTCTTTCTCCCTCCCCTCGCTGTCTTTATGCCTTCCACTATCCTTGTTTCATGTTAAAGAATAATATTTCTGACAGCCTAGTCAATATGAAAAGATAATAAATAAAGAGGATCAATGTAGCTCAAATGCACTTGTATCTATGAGAAACTTTATAAACCTGTACTTTCAAATATGTGTCTCTTTCAAGCAATATTTCTTTCTTCCGTCCATCATTCCCTCTCTTCTTCATCCGCCCACCCTCACGTGCATTCTCCCCCCCCCTTCCTTCTGTAGTGTCTGTCTCTGTGAGCTCACTGCCACAATGTCGGACAGAAGATCGATGACAATGTAATGAAGTGAATGTTTGTGTGTGAGTATAGCCAATGCATTGTCTATCCTCTCTGCTCAGGAACTGAGATAACAAAGCATACACCAGTGAAACACGAATGTTACAGATCCATTGCTCGCCTCATAGAAATCCATTCCACGGCTGAGGAAGCTGTTAATGGAAACATGATGCTTACATGTTTGTTTTTGTTGTTGTTGTTTTCATACCTTGTGATAGAACAAACGAAAACATATGTAAGTATGGATTTTATGCATGATATAGTCCCCAGTTTCATAATTTCATGTTTACTGAGATGTTGATTAACATCACT
Source organism: Peronia verruculata (assembly GCA_038406235.1). Classification (NCBI taxonomy): domain Eukaryota; kingdom Metazoa; phylum Mollusca; class Gastropoda; order Systellommatophora; family Onchidiidae; genus Peronia; species Peronia verruculata. The sequence goes on from JBCAUA010569147.1 coordinate 8,873, forward strand.
GGTTAACAAGGAACTTTGGCTTTCAATTGAGCATTTATCAGTCCCTCTTATATGAAGGAACTAACCTATTTCTACAGGTCCTGTTGGTTTCATATTTGACAGAAGTGTACATAAATGCTTCATAAGAGCGAGGAAATTTCCTCACAATTTTCCAACAAAAATGGCGTATGTTATAACCTGCAGTATGATGTGAGATAAGCCGGTCTTCCAACATCAAATTGGAACTACACGCTTGTGAATTTCGAGCAAATGATTTTGTATGATGACAGAAAGTATTTAGCTCCTATGGAATGTTTGGATCAGGTAATAGCAGCATTTGGAGAGTCGGCTCCTTCCAAAGCAACTGTTTACATAATGTGGTACACGGAATGTTCATGTGGCAGAAGGATCACCTAAGTAGATCTCTCCCCTGGAAGACCTTTCTCTGTAAATATAAATGAAAACAGAAACTACGGGACAATTGATGAGTAGAGGCAGGAGAGGGAGCTTTTTTTTTTTTTTTTCATTCAGTACTATCTCTAAAATATTACATGAACACTTAAAGCTATGGAAGATTTGTACCTTGCCGGTACCGCATATGTTGACTGAGGATCATAAAAGGAATAGTATTGAGTTTTGTCAAAACATGATTAGAGAAGAAGGCCGGTCAGTCTGTATATAAAGTCATGACTGGAGAGACGTGGGTATATAACCGTCATCCTGAAAGCAGGCCGAAAAACATGTATAGGGTGAATGCTGATGAAAATTCTCCACCCGTGAAAATCTAAGAGATCTCAGAGACTGGTAAAACGGTGAAGGTCGATTTCCCGGAGAATGCGGCTATATTAAAACAGTTCCTATAGAGGAACAACGGACTGTTACTGCCCCATGATAATAACAAAAAGGCCGTGGCTATACTCCGGTCCTGGACTGACACTTCAGTACACCAAATAATAAAACAATCCCGTTGGCTACCTGCTGGGATCCTCGACCAGCGCGTCCACCTTAACACTAACATGTACATCCTATGAGCGGGACTGACGCATAGTCAATGCGCTGTTTGTCCGGGGGACCGGAGTATAGTCACTTCGAAACAAAACTGTTCACTAAATGCCTTCCACCACTGGGCACAAAAGCACCCGAAGACGAGCACTCGCAGGCTTAAGCTGCATCACGATAACGCAAACGCGTATAGAGCACACATGACTTTGGAGTATTTTGGAAAGAGAAAACGTAAAATCTCTCCCACACCGCCTTACTCCCGGACTTTAGCTCCTTGTGACTGTTTCTTATTTCCATCGGTCAAAGATTAGATGAGAGAGATGTGATTCAGTGACAACGAAGACGTGCCTTTTCAACAAGAGAATCGAGGTGGTGCCTGCTTAGGAGTGAAGTCATTCCTTTGTCTCTTGGTTTAAGAGAATGCAGTCGTGCATCAATGCTACTTCGATGAGTAGTAAAAGCTTCAACATTGTAGGCCCAGTAGAAATGAGTTAGTTCGAACATATAGCAGGTATACCGTGTATGAGACTATACGATCAGCTGAATAACTTGTTTCCTGTTGTTCTTTGTTGTTGTTGTTGTTTTAGTTGTTGTTGTTGTTGTTATTGTTGTTGTTGTTGTTATTGTTTAGTTGTTGATCTTGGCTCTCTTGTTATACACCGAGAAGACTGGCCTACGGGTACCCTTAATATGAGAAATAAATTTATTAAATTTTGCTAGATAACTAGAAAGAAGGAATTCAACAGTCGCATAGAAAATATGACGGGAAAAAAGTCCTAACTTAAGATTTACGTGGTACAAGTTCACTAGGTTCTCATAATCTTGCTCACAGATGCAGCTTGATTAGGTCACATTCTTACAAATTTAGGAGGATTAAACGGGAAATTTCAATGCTGCGCAACTGGTGAATGCCACACTTATTAACTTCCTTCCTATGGCGTGACCATGTGATTCTTGGGTCATTTACCGATGACGTACATCATTTATTTTATTTTGATCCTTTAGTGCCTATTCTGGCACTGCGAAACTGACAACCGTCTAGTCTTTTGCAAGCCCGTCTTGTTTTATGCTTAACTTGCCTTGTTTTTCTTGCAGGACTGTTTTCGCCAGGTATGAACTTCTTATGACGTGACCATGCCATCTTAAACTACATGTTTAAACACCTTCATCACACAGACTGGATTCTTTGTCATGTTCAGAGTTCACAAATCTGATGCCCAGCTACAGAGAGACTTCATTTGAGCAACATGATGGGACAAGACGTCTGAAATGGACTGGAGTCTCTTTACTGATCAACGAACTTTCAATCGATTTCCCGATTGTCTCTTGATTATCTACTGGTCATGGCAGATTCATTCCAAACTTAAATCACAAGCATTTGAATGGGAAAAATTTTGAAAGGAGGAAGAAATTTCATATTGTTTAGCAAATCATGTCTTATGACAAATTCTGCTTCATATATTTTGTCTAATCCATGCTTAAACTTTACTTCTCTTTTATGTGTCCTATCCATCTGAATGGTATTCTATACATGTACGTCTATGCATTTTATTCATGTCCACGCATTTCATTTACCTCAGTGTATCATAAGATTCTTTAAAGGTTCCATTTACCGAGATTGCCAGCGTTGCCTTACCTGGTTGTCTGCGCCTGTGTGTTTCAGCGACACTTTAAAATTCATACCAGTCATTTCGGCACAAGCCCTAACTGGAATGATACGAGACATGCCGACATCAAGTATCTCTCCAAAAAATATGTTTGGGGCCATAAACAGATTGACTTTCTCTCCTTACCCTGCCACTCATTTTTATGCCATTCTTCTCCTGTATTCTCACCAATCTCTTCCTATTCTACCTCTTCCTTTCTTCTTCTTTCTCTTCCTTCCCTTTTTTACATCTTCTTCCTCCCTCTCATTTATGTCCTCTTTTTACGTCTGCTGTTTCGTCCTCTTCTTCGCCTTCCTCTTCCATTGCTCTTCGATTCCTTCTTGTTTTCTAATTCTTCTTCGTTCTCGCCCTCCCTGTCTACTCCTGTTTTGTGGATTAAGAGAGAATAGAAGTAGAGGGTTTCGATTTTAAACACGTGTTCTAGAATATGGTGAGTTATGAGATTATTCCTGTCGATGGCTGATTAGTCGCTGCCATTCTCGATATAGGCTCATCTGATAACTACAAATGTAGATTATTTGATTTGAGAGGTAGCGATTTAACTGTTTATTTTATCGATTGGCAACATTTCTTTGGCCCTAGTCTCAAATATTTTAGGATGCGGATCAAGACAAGGCAAATATTTTACTATGGCGATAGAATGGATGCTTGTGAAACAATGAAATCATAAAAAAAAAAAAAAAATTGCTCTTACATTACGTTACGTTTGCACACAGCAGTATGAAAAAATAAATTCATGCTATGAAAAAAAAAAAAAAATGAAGAAGGGGAAGGAAAGGTGAACTATCGCCATGATAGAAGAGCACCAGGCCTGTGTCCCAGTCATTCGGATTGTGACGGTGAGACAACCTGCATACAGGCATGACTCAGAAAGCTCACTGTTGCGCATGCGTGATCAGACGAGCTGGGTCAAAAGAGAGAGAGAGAGAGAGAGAGAATTAGTTGGGAGGGGAAGTCGCTGGAGGGGAGGCGGGGGTTTGGCGTTGAGGTAACAAGGAAGAGTGCCGCACAAAGGCGTTTCCGGAAACTTGGAGCCGTTCCAAAATGGGAACTTTGTAACGCGATTTGTCTGATGTCGGCCAGGGACTTTTCCTCTCCGTTTTTATGTGCATATTGTTGGGAATCTTTATTATCCAGCAGGGTTACTTTAGGTTCGATATATCTTTCACTCTCTTTAGACTCTTGTTTCATCAGTCCAGTGCGTAATTATTCATCACAGAGATCATGTTATGTCTTTTCTTGGGCCCATTAAAGAGAGACGAGCGCTGCCTGCTTCTTAAGTCAAATTCAGGTTCCATATTCTTTACTCGTATGGACTGTTCTGGTTTTGTCATTCAACAGGACTGTGAGGGTTTTAATCATTCAACGCAAATGAAAAATTTATTATATTGGACAGTATTCTCAAAAAAAAAAAAAAAAACTAAAATGACATGATGTTTGTTTTTTCTTGGGCAGTTTAAGTGCTGTCAAAGTTTAAGCTCATTCTCCAATGTCGATCTAACAGTTTCTAAAACAGTGAGAGATAGCCTGATGAGCCATTTTTTCCACCTAGCTAAATGATAATAATAATAGAGAGTATTTATATCCCTTATCCCCGTGATTACAGCCTCTAAGCGCGTTACAGTCTATTATTACCCCAAGAAGACACTCATAAACGTGCTCAGCTTCCTGGGAAGCATACAAGGCGGCTGCCGCTGCCTGTTAGGCACTCAATCCTTATCAGTCTAACAATATCAATCACTATCTATAGTCGGATACCCATTTAAACCTGGGTGGAGTCAGGAAATGTGTGTACATTGTCTCTCCCAAGGACAAAATGTCGGGACCTGTCAGGATTTGAACTCGGAACTTCAGATCCCGAGTCCTATGTCCCAAGCGCTAGGCCACGACACCACACATCACTTTCCTTTGCCAAGCACATGAGATGTATTAAAAAAGGGAGTGGGGATGGGATGGGGGTGGACTCACTTTAGTCCTTGTATTTGAAGCAAGTAGGGAAAAAATATGAGCAAAAAACACGATGAGATAATAATAACGATAATAATCATATGGTACATTTTCCATGTGGTACTATCGGTTTCTCATGTTTTCAAGAGAAACTGCAATTTTTTGTTTTTCTTCCTTTATAAAGCTTATATTAATCACCTCTTGAACACGGTAAATTCCAATGTGACTGGCGACCGAAACCGCTAACTGGTTTAAAGACTTCATTATACCAATGTATTATGCGGACACATTCGAACACCGACCTTTGGATTTTTAAAATCATTTTCAGATAGTTTTCTAAATGAATCAGGAAGCCAAGCATTATTAACCATCGTGTCATTGTGTTCATGGATATTTGTAGAAATTCGACTATTTCTTTAATCTTGGCTTGGGGATCGGCCTAGATTGTGTGGTTAGACTTCTGCTACTGGGCGAAAAATTCACGTCGTGAACGTCGCTACTTCGAGTTTCGGATCTTTCCATCGTGGCATGGGAAAGATTAGAAAATTATATCCTGCTGACTCAGTGGTAGCCTGACTTTTTTGGGATAGCTTTCTTGAATAAGGGCAAATATATCCCTTATTCAAAGAAATTCCGCAGGTTAAAGAACTAGTGGCCGCTAAAAATCGGATGGACAGTAAACAGAGGCGTCGTTGTCCCGGCAAAATTTCCAAATTTCAATTTTCTACCCACAAAGATTCTTCTCTCCTTACTTGGAAGGCGCTTACAGGCCAGATAATCCTACTTTCTTAGGATTGAAAGGCAAGGCATACTATTAACAATGTTTCGGCGGACAGCACTCGGATATCTTTTCCTCCCTCTCAAAGCTCGCTTCCTCCTTGAAGAAAATTCCATCCAGGGTACTTGGCACTTACAGACACACATGCTTTTGTCTTCACAGAAAAGCCATGTTTTCCATTCACTTCCCGAAGACTCAGGAGTATTACAGTTAGTGACCGGTTCAATAAGACTATTCTTGTCATTTCTTTTCTTTGCAAACTAGGTCTGCTCAATTTTTCACTACAAATTGTTCTGAGATGAAGCTGTATCACATTAAAACAATTATAACAATGGCTTGTAGAGAGTTAAAGGTATTGTACTGTGATCAAAGGTGAAGCAAAGAGAATCATTAGATTATCTGTCAGATTATCTGTTACAGTGGCCGGAATTATAATGTCTTGAGACATGGTCTCATGTCTTGAAAAGAATGGTCAGTGGAGGGAAGGGGGGGGCGGGAAACAGACTTTGGAAAGGAACGGGAATGGAGCTAGACGGTAACATGCTGAGAATCCCTGACCATTGCGCTGTTGCTGTCCAGCAGTGTTACAGAGCTCAGAGGAATTAACGTCATCTCTTCGGTGCCTGCTATCCAGCTGTCCTTAATGATACCCTTTCACGTGTGGTACAAGTTGGAACTGTGCAGATCGTGACAGACAGGTTGGAAGAAACAGGAGATGAAGGGGAGAGGGGGAGGGCGGGTGGGGGGGGGGGGGAGGTCAGCCATCTAACCTGTGTATTCTGTCCCACCACACAGATCAATCAATACCTTCAGAGACTCAGAGAGAGAGAGGAAAATCGATACTTCAGCACAACTCGACTATCCGGCTTCCATTTGCATACTACACTCATCCAGGACAGGCCGTGGGAGTGGAAGGGATGGGTGAGTGATCGGAAAATCTCAGAAAGTCCGGAAATGACTGCCAAGATTAACATAATAATTAGAGGAAGACAAATTCAGGAGTGGAACAACGCACCAGAAAATCTACGCTCCCTCTTCTCTAAGTATAACAAGGATAAATTATGCCTCCGCACAAACCAGAGAAACCTCTTTTCCATCTCGCTATTTACTTCACTGTTACTAGTCTCTCTACTGTTAATGCAAAAAGAGAATCATGTTAAAATATAAGCATATTTTGTATCAGCGAGTAATGAAGAGAAAGAGCAGGCGAGCAAATTGGAGAGAGAGATAGAGAGAGAGAGAGGAAATAGAAGAAAGAACATAGCAAGGGGGAGGGAGAGGAAAGGGGGAAAGGGCAAGAGAAAGGTAACACGTAGAGGAGAAGGAGAGAGAGAAAACACTATGGATATAGATAGCGAGAGAAACAGAGAGAAGAGAAAGACATAATAAAAAGAATAGAGAGCGACAGAGAGAGCAAGAGGACAGAGTGTCTGTGGCATCCTCCACAACCTTAATCCACTCTGTTATTCTCTTAATTGTAGACAAGTGAGGTGTTCTATGAGCGTTGACATGCAGCCTGCACGACGAGTACCCATTCTGGATTCATAAAGGTATGGGAGGGGACGGAGGAGGGGGAAGGTGGGGATGGGTACTTTGAAAGCTGAATAGATAGTAAGGGTTGGGGGAGGGAGAGGGAAGATAACAGATGAATACCTCGATATAGCAGAATATGGCAAAGAAATGTGACAGTTTTCATGATAGAAAGTGGAGAGGGGAGGATGCTAAGGACCTGTTTGAGTATGTTAGATGTGTGTTTGGGTAGGGGAGAAGGTGGAAAGGAAAGGGAGGGCGCAGATGATCACTGGATGTAAGAGCAAAGTGATAGTTCATCAGGATGTGTGAGAATGAAGGAGTGAGTTAAGCACCTTGAATGCAAGATCTTAAAGGAGAGCGATGAACACCGTAGATGTGTAGAGAGAAAGAAGGAGGGGAGCTTTTCAGGTTGTGGATTGGGTAGAGCCTAGAAGGAGCGGGTGAGGACCTGAAGAAGAAAGTTGGGTACCTTGGAGAGAGCGGCAGAAAAGAGATAGATGAGCAGGAAAGAGGGGGGGGGGAGAGGAGAGAGGAGAGGGCTTCTCTGGATAATGGGAAATGAATGAAGGGAGCCAGACGGAGAAGTTGGGAAATTAATGAGGACGACGTAGAAAGAAAAGACAGAGAGATGAGATGAGATG
>JBCAUA010569258.1:0-16418 GCA_038406235.1 Peronia verruculata
ACATTGTGTTATCTGTCTTTGTACTGTCCTCACCTTGTCTTTGGCTTGGACAACCTCACAGTTGTCAGTCTGGTCTGGTGGTGACATTGTGTTGTCTGTCTTTGTACTGTCCTCTCCTTGTCTTTGGCTTCTTCCACAATGCCGGGATCTGTTTGTCTCAATGATATAAAAACGTTTTTTCCTTGGCTTAACTTATCCGTTTTAGCGATGAGTTTCTAAAGGAATCCAACCCAGACCCATTATTAAAATGAGTAAGACTGCTTCTTCATCACTTTATATGCTTTGGATGGCGTTCATTCGCAAACCTGATTCTTCTTCTGTTTCATGCACTATCCACCTCATATCAACAAACCATTCCCCACACATTTCTAGTCCTCCCTCTGGGCTCTCTGGCTGAGGAAGGGGTAGGTATTACTGGGGACAAAAACAGCTACCATTATAATGTACTATCTGCACGCTGAGAAATCTTTTCACTCCTACGGGACAAAATATATAACTTCTATACGTTTCGCCCATGTGGTATTATATTTATATTTTACTAGCAAGGTCTCCCGTTCTACGAACGGAGGATATAGATAAAGAGGAGGATATAGGCACTTCCCATGTCTAGAATCTAGATTCTACCTGCTAAGAGAATCTGAATCATATAATCTACATCACAATTATAAAGCTAGGAAGAATTTCTACAGCTACACAATAATAATACAATCATACACACAAATATTTAACACAGTGACGGCACACACAAATTGTTAACGCAGTGATGACACAAACACTTGAAAACATAGTAGCGAGAGAGATGTAAACACTTCGATGGCCTGCTTGCGAATCGTGAGTGAACACAATTACAGTCAATTGAGTATTATTTACACACATACACACATGGCGGATAAAATGAATGATAGTTTGGCATTAAAAAAATAAATGAAAACAACTCTGTATATCAATCAAATTAAAGAGTAGCCTATAACACAGTTGGCCACGTGTGTAATTTTTTTGAATTTCAAATGTCTGCTGATTCCGACTTTATTGGACTACTAGCAAGGTGACCCTTTCTACGAACGGAGGATATAGATAATAATGATAAATTGACAGTAAAAACACAAATGAGACAAAGAAAACCACTGGTTTTTATTTGCTACCAACCTTCGCCTGGTATGTCTAGCACTATGTCGCCCAAGACTGGATTTTCTATTGACTATTTACTGTGAAAAATGGTAATTAATAATGTCCGGTCCACACACAGAGGCCTCGCCCCGGGCCTGGCCCCAATCCTCAAACCTTCCGAAAATCGATATGTGTGGATGTGAATTCATAGGGCGCGGCCCGGAGCCAGGCCTGGGGCCAAAAAATCTGTTAGCGACTGAATTTTTTAACGCGGGCCTGGCACGAGGGGGAGTGGCGGAGTAACCATTACAATGCGATGTTTATTAACAAAGTTACAACTCGCTTCATCAGCGAAGCAATGTAGGCCTACGCTGCCTGTACTTGTGCTGGGCCTAGGTTTTGCGTGTGTCGTGTGTACATGTATAGCGTGCCCATCCCTAGGCCTATCATACGTTGTTTTAACTTCGTACTTTTTGGCCATTTCTAGTCTACACCAATAAGTGAAAAATGGCATCATGGTCAAAAGAAAGAACGATGCAGTTCATTGAGTTGTATCGGAAAAATGAATGCCTTAGGCAAGACAACTATGATTGCCTTGCATGTCTCTGGAATGATGTTGCTCAGAGCTTGCCTGGAAATGCGGGCTGAATATGTCAAGTCTTCATATGCTCTCCCAGTGGCAAGGAATAGCAGTGTTGTTGTAAGGCGCTCATGTGGGGAGATGGCTGCCCTCATAACTGTGTCTTGCTTTTGAATTATTGGGCTTACCATTTGTAACAACTCATTGTATGTTGCTTCGTCCATACGCAAATAATTATGAAAGTCGTTGGGGTAGAGCCTCAGGTCATTCAACAAATGGGTGTGAGAATAGATTTCTCGTTTCAGAAGCGACTGCTTCGACCAGAATAATCGCTGCCTCCTCTCTTTGTTTTCTTTTCACAACTGAATAAATAATTATTGCGTTGAGTGCTCTTTGCCGGTCCGCCATCTCTGAGAGATTTGGCGAATCATCACTGTGCCAGGCCTCTATGAAGTCTATGTATGGACATAAATTAACCTGGAGGCCAAGCCCGAGGCCAGGCCTGGGGTGAGGCCTCTGCATGTGAACCCCATTTAAGAGAAGAAAGAGCTTCAAGAAAACAACCCTGTTGTGTGTTAAAGAGACCAACTACTGGGGACAGGAATAAATGAAACTAAATTATAAATAGGAAATAAATTTAAGAATAAAATCCTTGAAAACAAAAGTGACGTTAGTGCAAGTAAAGATGATGCTGTAACATGAATGGTACCCAGTATTAATTGTTCTTTGTCTTGATCCATTTGTTCACTTCTGGCAAAATAAATCTTGTACTAGAACATGTACTACTTGTTTGAGTGGTCAATTTTCACCAGCAAAACAGCAATGTTTAATCACCCATACTATATGTATGGTAGTAGTAAATGTCTGTAAGTAATTTGAGTCACTAGAAACCACATGCTTACATTCATAAACAGACCAAAAATGGAAAGACTCAGGTACCACATTTGTTTATACTCAATGTTTATTTTCTTATTCACCTTCACAAATCTTATCAAGGAGCATCTGTTGTACAAGTGTTCATTCATATAATAATATACATAAATACATATGCACAAACACAGGTTACTAAATATTCTTCAAATCAGTTTAGCTACATGATTTCATCATAATAAAATATAAAACTAAACCAACATTCTTTGCAACTACATGTACTGTAAAATGTACAGCCTTATCATCTCTAAATATACGATGTCATCCACACTGCTTCATAAAGAATACACAAAGACAAAAATTATTCAAGTGATTGGAGGATGCAAGATGGTGCAAACAAAACTCAATCTTAGTTTAGTACTTGAAAATCCCACACCATACCCAGTTGCTTCAAAATTACACAATAATAATACCATACTAAACAGATCTTCATTGCTGTTTGTTTCAAATAAACTTAGGGTAAACAAATATTCATTCTCAAAGTCTACCCTCTAGCACCTATCAATATCAAAGTAAGAACAATTACTGCAAGTGACACTTATAAGGACAATAAATTTTGTGTGTGTGTGTGTTTCCAATGATGTCTTGTTTCTTAACAGTTATACATGTAGTCATTTTCAATAAAGTAAAAATGAGATAAGGACTATGAATATAAAATTAAAAGCGGGCCCATCAAAAAGTTGACATTCACTGAAAATACCCCAGGGTATTCACTTTTTCATTTCAGCCACATCGGAAGTAATGAATATATATATGACTCATAATGAATTTACCCTTTAGGTCAATTATATGCAATGACCTCAATTTGAACCTAAGTTCAGTAAGGCAGAATGACATAATATAAGGGGCATAAAGTTCAGACACAAGGTCTTAAAAGATTTCTGATGATGATTTTCCATGAAAACAAAAACAAAAAAAAATAAAAATTCTGAGTTGAGAAATGGACTTTGACTTAAATCACGATAGGGCTTATCAAAAAGAAAAGTGCTGGTAATGTCTAATGATACAGCCAAGGACACACATCAACAGAAGATGATATAAGCCAGGAAACAAAAGTACTGTTCAACAAAGTCAAATGTAATCAGCCATACCACTGCATAACACTCATGGGCAGTAAAGCAGATGATGCCTTTATCCTGAGATGACACACTGGAATCCTGGTAAGAGAACGGACGTGTCCATTTGAAAAAGTGACAAAACAGAAAAAAAAAAAAAAAAAAGAACTGTAGAGGATGCTGGTTTGACGTGTACAGCTGTAAGGTTAATAAACTAACCTTTCACACCTCATTTTTCTATTAACTTCTACACACATCATTTTTACCTGCTTTTAATAAGAATAAACTAACCAGCAATGACTCATGGACAATTCTAAAAAAAAGCATAACCATGGAGGAATGCCTTAGGTGGCTGTCGACAATTCCGATTGTAATTTTTCAATCATATGACCCAGGATGCTAGCGTCAAATACCATTACAGTGCGCAGGGCTTCAAAGTCTCCACCATCATCATCCCATGTCCCATCTGATAGCGTGTCTCTCTGATCCTTCACAGTGAAAGTATATTTGTATTCGCACATCTGTAGGAAAAAGATGCAAAAATCAAACATTAGACGAAACATACTGTACTGTATACAAAAGATATATGTATACAAAAGATATATGGGATGACTCTACAATTCAGCATACAGTTTAATTTCGCTTGCCATTTTTCAGTTTATTTATGTATTGATTTCTTTTGGTTACCTTTTCTTAGATGGTCTGAAATTTCTCCTAATGTGTTTGAAGAATTTAACTTCATAACATATAACCCCCAATTTGATATTTAAAAAATTATAATTTAAAATTTTTTCTTAACTCCTCTAACTGAAAAGATAAGCTTTTTCCACAGTATAGCTGAACCAACTCACTGAAGATTATAATTATTTCAGCCTTAAAGCATTGAAGACTGGAGCATTTAAGGGGACAGATTTTTTAAAAATAATGAACAAAAAATCCTGCTAATCATTCTTTTTCAATAAATTTCAACACAAACATTTAACGACAATAAACTTGATACTGACATTAAAAAAGCATGAAAATTCAATTTTTTTGTGTGTGTAGGTTTTGACAATGCCGTAAATTTTTATATTTCTTTAAAAATGGGCAAAAACTGTAACAAAGGCTGAAAGAACAAAATGTGAAATAAAAATGATGGCATTTCATGTTGTTTTTTTTTTTTACACATTTTTATCAACAGGGCTGTTCACAAAGGAGAAATAAACATTTCACACCAAAATGGTAGGCATAAATCTGAACACCAGCAAAGTAGTGTACTCGCAGATTGTCTCGTACTGCCACACAAGTGATTAGGCTAGTTGTGGTGACCTCTTCACTTGTCATATCTCATATGATACTGGCAGAAGTTCATAAAACTTTGCAAGATACAGAACAAACTGATAAAGAAAAGAACGAAGAATTTTAAGTGAAAGTTGCAGGAATTAAGTCAGTAAAGTGAGTTCTTGAACACCAGTCCCCAAAAGGCATGAGAAATGCCTACCCATACATCTTCGGGAAACATCTTTAGTGAGTTGAAATTCCTGTATTGATCAAAACTTTATAATACCAGCATTTCAATCAAGTATATGACTTAGTCATGCCAGACAGACACGCAAAACTAACCTCTTCAAATAACTGCTCTTCCGGATTGGAATAATGAATTTCATTTCCCATTACACCTCCTGACTTCGCACGATATGTTTTGCTTATCAAAATAAGGTGGGTGAAATTAAACTTCTTCTTTTTCCGTACTGCTTTTTCTATATCTGACCTGGAATAAAGAAGAAATAATAAAGCATGCAATGTAATGCTTCTTAAAATAAGAACACAAATACATTTTTGGGGGAAGGAGAGCATTCTAAATCTCTTATAGAAAAAGTGTGAAGTACATCTCTTACTCGTTACACCAAAACTGATTCAAGTAATATCCATGGAAATAACTTGACCGATTTATGAAATATTTTTGAAAATGCATCCAATTTATGACTCTCATAAAGTACACGTGCAACAACAAACTTGCCTTGTTAGGCTTCAACAAATTTAAAAAAAAAAAAAAAACAAGATTCAAAATCTGCAGTTGCCATGTTAAATTCAAAATATTCATCATCAGCTGCAGGCCTGTTAACAGCAGCTGCATTTCATTTCAATTTCTAAAAATTGCTGCATTTACTTATAGTGTTAGAATGAATTTAAGTTTAGTGAACACTTCTTCAGTTATGATGGCACAGTAGTTTCTATTTCTGGCAAAATTTTTGTGTAATGCTGAAACTAAATTCGAATGGGGGATCATTTCGCAGATTATCTGCCCTCCCAAAAGAAGGACTTGTGTGAGGAGAATTCATTTTGATCAGCCCTATTACTTCCTTTTGCCAGACAAAAGAGGCTTTAGCAAGCAGTGTAAGGAGGAAAAAATCCCTTTACTCTTTGTCACTCGCCAAACATTTTATAAAATTATAACTATAAGAAGACATTTTCTTTACATCATAATTTTTCTGGAATTTTGTAAAAATTATTCCTATCATGAAAACATTGCAATACTAGATCTATATAAACTGAGCAAAGTTCATCAGAAGGGCCCTCTAAAAGTTTCTCATGAAAATTAAGTCTGGAAACAATACCAGTTTCAGAAAAAAAAACAAAAAAAAACTAAATTCTTACTTCAATGAATTGTAAGATGGGAGGGCAACTTGTGGAGGAATGTTGATGAATCTCTCACTAATTAATAATCCAATCTGTTTTGTGGGATCCTCAAGCAATTTTGTCATTCGAGTTGGCTCCTCCTTATAACATTCCTCACATTTTGAGGTCAGCAGCTCACAAATTTTTTCGATGCAGGCTAAATTCTGTAATTCAAAGATAAGATAAAAAAAATGAATACCACAACACAAAAGATTTTTCGTAATTAGCGAGTTGTAGTTATATAAAATATCTGCCACTTGTAATATTTTCTTTTAAGCCATAGTATCACAGTAATTACCTGAACTTTCCTTGCCCAGTTGATGATTCATAGAATACTACATAGAGAGAGCTCAAACACAATTGTGATGCTATAAAATCTGACGAGCTATTGTAACAAAGCGACTATATTGTATGAAAACAACATCTGAACTTTCCATTGGCCTTTTCATCATATTTCAGTGTGAAAGTGGAAACCATTGATGTTGCAGTGCCTGCAAATGTTCACTTAGTTACAATATAATTATATTTGGGGAAAAAAAGGGTGGAAAAAACAGGGGTATCTCACAAGTAAAGATGCACAAATTAACTGTAGCAAAGGCAATAAAAACTAAGTGAAATGGAATGCTTCAAGGTGTAAACTACTTTCATCAAACACAACATTAATTAATTTGACAATGATTTCTTTTTTTCTTTACAATTTTCAATTACCTGGTTTACAGATAGGTTGATCACTGTGTTTATGGCAAAAATAGCCTCATCATTATCAGAATCTTCATCACTATCCTCTTCACTGTCATCTCCTGTATCTTGCTAAGATCAAATGAACATGAGTACAATTAAGCCTCTATCAATACATAAATCAACAATAATAATAATTTATACAGATCACTTATCATGAGCTTGCTGAATCTTAAAACTCAGGTTGAAATTAACTTTTACTGAACTCTTGGTCCATTTGACATTTTAGTTTACAGGTGTCATGTAAAAATTATGTACATAAAATTCAGACTTACTAGTCTTTAGCACACAAAATCTTGCTATCAAGGTGTCATTCATTGTGTGTTAATAATATTTGCAAATACTATGTCAAAATACAAAAGTGGGATTGCTGATCTGGAAAGAAGAGGAATAGATATATTAGGATGAGCATTGCTCATGTCTGACATGCAGATGGTGCTTAGGTAACTGAAAAGACTGTCATCTTGCAATCTCAATTACTAAAATTCCTAGCAAGATTTCTATGAGGGGCATAGCTATAGCTTCTATACTGAAGTGAGAAAAAAAGTTTTGTAACCAGGAAATGTGCCCCAGTTCAATTAACAGACTTGTCTTTTCATAGGGTGACAGGACAATCTGGCATAATAATATGCTTTGAGTCAAATAGCATTTCAACATGATGGAAATTACTGCTACATGAAAATGGAAAAACTAATTACGAAGTGGATCAGTCACTGTCTGCCAAGACATCAAGATTGACAGTGTTCTGCAGTGTAGCACTGACATTCTCGGGATTTTAGGAAAAGAACATAACCAGTGACAAAAGAATACAGGAAATGAATATATTTAATAGTTGCAATAATAATTTATCAAATTCAACTTTAATCCATGCCTTTAGTAGAATGCTCCATTTAAATTTGTTTATTTATTTTAGTCTGCTTTTCTATTTACTAGGCATATAGCTTTTCAGTCCTAAGAAAATAACATTTCTTCGCTTTAAGTGCTTGACCAGTCTGGTGAGAAGTACTTTTTGTGGGCAGAAATTTCAAAACTTGCCCAGACAGAAGCATCTCGCCCTACACTTCATACAATTTTCAAGAGAAGTGGAGGTCCTGAGAGTGATTTTAGAATGGTTGAAGTAAGGATTGTTTTTTTTCATGCTTCAGCTTCCAATTCAGCAAGCTCAAATTTGAGGAAAAGTGTGAAAAAAAATTGTTTTGTATCTGATGGCCTTCACACTGCTGGCATCTTCGATTCTGTATTGAAAATTAGCTTTTTTTGAAAGTGTGGCAAAGTAAAAAAATATATTAGCTCTATATACCAAAATATCGTATACTAGAAGAGAACCCAGGGCCTCCGTGGGAGATTTCTTAAATACAGCCCTGAGCCTTAAAGTGTATGGCAAGGTGTGCGCACCTCAATGTTGTTATTTTGGTTGACTAAACTGACAGTTACTGTGTTCCTGAACCTGTCTTACTAGCCAACATACGATTCAGATCAAGCAGCCTCGTGAGTTTAATATCTAATTACTATCACATTTATAGAATAACGTCAAAGATAATAAACTTTCTGGGGGTTTATGTACACAGAAAGACAGATCCGTATGCAACAGTGATGTGTGCCAAATTTCAAATAGATCCATTCAGCAGTTTTCGAGTCCATAAGTATAAGCCTATGGTGGGTTTTGTTGCAATTTTATCATATAGATTTGTCTTCCGGTTATATGGCATGCAATGTTTATCACAAATTTTTTAAAATATATGGGTTGATGGATCTATACTTCGCAATTTTCTGCCAGTTATTCAATGTTCCTTCAAAACAAGAAAAACAGAGAAAAAGATGCAAAAACACATGCTATGAAAAATTTATATACAAAATTTGAAGTGAACTGATTCTGAAATACATGTATATAAAAAAGCCTCCTGGAAAAAAGTGAAAAAAACATGCATTCTGAAAAAATCACAATGATTTTTTTTTATAACCTCTTTATACAATCTCCTAGTGGTACATACCATTTTGGAGCACAGAAGAGATGTTTTCTGGGCCCAACCAGTATTTTCTCATAATATGAGGAAGTCAGGGTCTAAAATTAGCAAAAACCAGATTTTGATACTTTTGATTCCAAAACCTCATTTTCAGGGGTGCAACTGTCCCTTCACTGCCAAGGGTTTCTTAACATACGCAACCTACACAGAGAACCCCAAAATATTTTCACACTTATTTGAGAAGGCTAGGTGTCAGGTTTCCCTACCCAAGAAGCCAGGGTACCTTTAAGTCACCAAAAAAAATGCAGGGTCTATACAAACATCATTCCCATCTTCAGTGGAATTTGAATCTTGAAGCCACACTATGGGAACGTCCCACTAGAAGGTTCACTAGTCCAAAGGTTCACATTAAATTTTACGAGGCCCACATCTAGTCTGAATGTTCACTAGTCCGAAGGTTCACATTTATGAGGATTGTTATCATTCATTTTTGTGTGTACAGTCAAAATATAAAATAAAACACCACATTATCATTTTGAATGAAAACAACTCAGTGTTTTAATGAGAATATTCTTCGATTTGGTTCATACAGCAGTGAAAAATGATCGCATGCACATCCACACACACACATATACGCCCAAAATAAAAAGCAAATCAAATTTACTATCCTTTGTTAATTCAAAAATTAAACACAACATTGTCTTTTTCATTGAAAATAATGAAAATAACAGATTTTTCTTTTTTTTTTGTGGGAACATTCTTCGATTTGCTTCCCACGTACGCATGCACACACACATACACACACACACACAAAATAAAAATAAGATACCGGAACATTTAGTAATGTTTGTTCAATCAAAAAAATAGGCACCATATTGTCTTATTGAATGAAAATGACTAAGTTTCTTAGTCCTTCGGACTAGTGAACCCTTCTCCACACTATAAGTTTTTGGTCAAGGAGCAGATACCTGACCCCATGGCCATGACAACTCCCTCATAGCAATCTGTACTCGATTCCATGGCATTATAAAACAATAGGCCCAAATTTTGGGTATCCATTCTAGTAGGCCTACTACTACTTAAGTTTGTACTGACAGTTTCCTATCCAGTAATATGATCAACAAAAAAGGCAGATGTATTGTGCATGTGAGTATAACCTAAAAGAAAAAACAAATAAAAATGCTCCAAAAGGCAGATACACAAAATTCAAGGTCAAAATTTTCAATGTGTAAATGGTCATTGTCAGTTAAGATGTAAATGGTGACTACGCAGAAATCAACAGCCTTTGTTTTTCCTATATATTAAAAAAAATAATAATAATAAAAATTAAAGGAAAAACAAATTCCTCATTACCTTGAGTACACAACCCATAAAATCTTGGGCAACAATGAGATTGGCCAACTCAGACAGTTGTTCATTTACATCTTTCACAAAAAGCTGGAAAACAAAATGACAAATATTAAGCAAATATGCATGGTCCAATCTAGTTATATCAACATTTCAGGGACCATTAAAATGATGTGAATATACAAGAAAGTCGATTTAATATTTATGTTGGCAAGGAAAATTGGTGATAGAAAAACAATATGCATTTGTTGGTAATAGAAAAACAATATGCAGCTATGTCACTTAGAATTTTGAATGTCCAGTGCGACTTCTGGCTAATTATGTTTTATTCCTTTATTTTGTGTGTGTGTGTTGGGGAGGGGGGGGGGGTAGGAAACAGAACAGGGTCAGAGTCTTTCTCTTCTTTATAGTTTAGCTCCATTTTTGGGAGCTTATCTATCAGTGTACTGTGATAATCATTAATGATATGAGAATACAGCACAGTGCAACCTTGACTAAAGATTCCAGCACAATGGAACACATCCTTGCAAAAACAAACCTCACATGCATGCTAACTGCACATGATCTTGTGAGTCGACCAATCCTTTTATATTTAACGCTAATAGCAGGCCAAGTAATTAATCCAGCTGGACACAAAAATACTGTTTATTACAAAGCCTGCCTGCCACTCAACAATATGGCATAGCCCTGAGCAGACAAGTGAAACCATGAAAGATGGACAAATTACCTTGGATGAACTTCTGTCAGTGACAGAATGGCAAAAAAAAATGTCAAATTAGGGGGATTTTACTTACTAATAACACTGAAGAAAAAAAATCGAGACACAAAAACAATTTTGAAGCATGATAAGAATAATGTCGATACAAGTGATGTTAATATTATTACATATGGATTGTACTGTAGGTATACTATCTACCTACCTACTCATCTACTTATCTATCTACATGCATCAATCTATACACAAATGCAAAATTGGACACACTAGCCTATGTTTCCTGGAAAATGATACAGTGATTCTACCATTACCAAAGCTCCCAATAAAATCAAATAGTCTTATCACAAAAAAAAATGTGACAATTTGTTTGAGCTGCTGGTTCCATACAAACAGATGACTGATTTCTTCCAGCTTGATGAAAAACTGTTTGATTCTAACATATTATATGCACGATATCTGTGACTTAAATTCAGTCACTCCTAGATCGATAAATCATATTCCATAGTACACTTGGCACTTTCTGTCTCTATTATTTGTCATGTTTTGTCATTCACAATTAATATAGAAGAATATAAGCTTAAATTTAACCCGTGACAAATTTATCTGTCTTTTTATTTACACATGTACAATATCATCGTCACTGCTAATTGTAATATTTTTCTTATAGCGACATGCTTTTTTACTGTGATTTCTCTCTTTTACATTTTTAATAAAATTTATAAGATCCCCTAATATCAACATTATTTTGCCATCATTCCTCTCAGTCTCATATCAATATGCCTAATAGTTTTGATTTTTTTTTTCTAATCAGTACACACTGTGTAAAGATGCATTCTGGCCAACTAAAATAAATGAAAGCAAGACAATTACCAACCTGCCTTTCGATCCTGTCATTTATCTGCCAGAGCCAAAACTACCACTGTTGTGGGGCATACAGGCTTTGTTGTGAACAACATATAGTGTACAGCTGGAGTACTAGACCTAATTATCACCACTTCTATCAAAAACAGTATAAAGCTTTGAGGTTAGCATGTGTGTGGGCTATGCCAAGATAACCATTTGTGAAAAAAAAATTTAGTATCTTAGTTGGAAAGTAGTTCTAAATTATCTGATATAGATACATATTTCGTTTACCTTCGTTACCCGGCATGACCTACGGCTCATTTGCCCTGGTCACAAGTCATTTGATTTGTCATAATTCCTTACATTGTTTTTGATGACTTCCACAGCTGGTCAAATTCCCATCTCAGTAAGGTCAAAAAACAATATAACCTAACCTTGAACATGGACTCAGTGATTCAAAAGATCATTTGAAAAAAAAAAAAAAAAACGTAAATCTTAAGCCTGAACGTTCAAACCTGCAATATTTACCTGCTGCAACAGTCTCTTGACTCCATGAAAATCTGAATCTGATGGTGGTCTTGCATCAAAGGCAACATCTATCACCTGGAAAAGAAAAGAAAATAGCTTATCAAGGTACCTTGAGACAATTTACAATTTCCCTTATCACT
This sequence comes from Peronia verruculata, assembly GCA_038406235.1. Lineage (NCBI taxonomy): Eukaryota > Metazoa > Mollusca > Gastropoda > Systellommatophora > Onchidiidae > Peronia > Peronia verruculata. The sequence goes on from JBCAUA010569258.1 coordinate 12,606, forward strand.
AACTCTTGTATCCAAAGTTTAAATCAAAGTTGTACTTGCTGGTGTGGCTGTGGTATTATATTGACCATCTCCACTATAATATTTAACATTATCAGTCCCAGTTTTGTCATAAAAGGCATTTATAATGCAGTCCATTGGATGATCTTTGAACATTTAATGGAATATTAGTTGAAAGAGTATGAGAAAGTCAGTACTATTCAAAGACAACAAAGTGGCAACAAAAAGACAGTGGTTCATTCAAATTCTCTCAAAAACCCTGAAGTCTGCAATCCAAAATATTTATAAAATGATGCAGGTGGGAAAAATTAAACTATCTTTACTATTCCTTACTGAATAATAACTAGACACTCTCGGCTACATGGCCCAATCAAAACGTTTTGGACTGACCAGTTATTCTGCTATCGAAGGCAGAAGAGAAATTATCTATCTATGAAAGCTAATAGAGACTATACATCTAAATCAGATCGCTGTAATCCTCTTGCGCTCTTGAAGTTTTGCCATTATTTGATCAGTTTTACATGTTTCTTTATTGCCACATGGAGTCAAATAGCTAGCCTGTCTGATCTAAGCAGAAAGATCTAAATCCACATGGTCAGAGATACTACAACATAAATGAGATTACAATGAACTGGTTTGGTCCACGAAGTTAAGTTATGGATGAATGTATCAGTGTTGACACCCCTGTGTAATTGACATGTCTATTGGACAGTTCTTTTACTAACAACAACTAGTTTTAAGTATACTGTCTTAAGAAGTAGTGGAGCTAAGGGAGGAATCTGTTTAAGGAAGCACATGGTCAGTCAGCGTCTTGATGTAGACATTGTGACATTCAGAATTCTGGATGGAGCCATCAGTCAAAAAAGGGACTAAGCCCTTGTGGTAGTCACCCTAACTGACAAGTCAGAAGCTCAATGCAGTTTCTGCTCATTCATCCGGGCTGGTTTGCAGGTCGTGAGTTAATTTTGAACCAATATTAATTATTATCACCAACAAAGAGATCTAAATTTGGTCTGTCTCAAGAGATGTTTGGTGCCCTAGTCCCCTACCCAAAACATACAGATCTAGATCTAACTACCTGAAAAATAATTAGATCTAGAGGACTGGAGGGTCAGTACATCAAGGGAGTGTTTGCATCACCTGTGTCCACATCAAGTCACCTCCGTACTGCACAGTTTGAACCAAAATTGGTTATATATCCAGAGGAAATCAGCTAATTTTGGTGTAAATTGATGCACTCTAACACAATACACATACCAGGTGACACAAACATTCCCCTCATGCATTGGCCCTCCAGTTCTATAGAATGTCTTACATTTTTATGTAAACACCCTAGATCTAGATTCTAATAATTCTATCTAGACCAGAAGATCTAAATCTAGATCTAGACTAGACTCTAGAGCTAGTTCTGTTGATAACCAAGCAGGAGCATGTCGGCGCTTTTTCGTTTGTTACCCCAGGATCCGTAGATCTATATACCAAATAATAGAACAACCCCGCTGGATTAACCTGCTGGGACCCTCGGCCAGCGCAAGTCCACCCTAACGCTAACATGTAACCTAGGTCCGACGAGCAGGTGATGGTCCTCTCTAACGCTAACATGTATGAGACTCTCGACTAGCGTAAGTCCACCCTAACTTAGGCCCTAACGCTAACATATAGGTCCGACGTGCAGGTGACAGACAGGCCTGGGGTAACAAACAAAAAAGCGCCAGCATGTCTATGTTGCCCAAGGTCTATGTTCCCCCAATCATACCATGTGTCATGTCAACATGTCAGGTCATATGTCATTTCACCTGTCATATGCCTTGTCACACATCATACCATGTCGTATGTCATGTCATGGCAAGCAATGTCGTGTCATATGTCACACTATATATTGTGCTGTGCTTTTTGAACCCCAAGTTTCAAGTTTCTGACTGAAGCATGCGCCTATCTCCCCTCTCCCTCCCTCCCCCCCCCCATCCTTAGAAATCCAAGTTTGCACTTCCTAACCTACCATTGTTTATCTGCGGAATTATTATTAAAAAATACAAAAAATATTATCAAGTCTAGATCTAGATCTAGATCCTGCAAATGTATAGTCTGATCTAAGCCTTTTCAACCTGCCCAACATTATGATCTTCCTCTTCTTCATAATCGTCATCCTCTGCCGAATCGGAATCTTGATCATGATTGTCAGACGTATTAGACGTTTGTTTATCATCTTTCTTGTTGTTGCTCATGTTTCTGGTTATGTGTTATCAGCCGCTAGTTGAGCAAAAAAGAGTCAATGTAGATCTAACACACAAGCAATGATCACAGCAGGCTTCAATTTCTTTCAAAACACCAGATCCAGACGTCTTGACTTCTTGTCTAGATTTCTACCATAGATGGATGGATACACATGGCGATGGTGGGCGAAGGTCGTTAAAAGAGTGATCGATACTTTTGTATTAAACCAGTTGGATGTCTGACACGTGAAAAGCTTACATGTAGACATAGATCTATGTAAACTGTAAGAATAAATAAATGTTCTTATAGTTCAAAATTTATTTAACTAATTTTATCATATGGCGTTACCATTTTCCTTGCATCCAGTTCAACCTTCATACTTTGTAATTTAATATCGATACGGAAAAAAATCAGTGGGTCACAAAAGCCTTTAGTCTACTTTCTTTTTTTTTTTTTTCTTCTGATCATTCTAAATATAGAAAGATTTTAACGATATCTTTCGGCAATGATCAGAACTCCATAATTTGTCATTATTATTCTAAATGTCATTATTATTATATTGTTATTATTTTCTAATTTGGAGTCTTTCAGTCTAAGAAAGTAGGATAGTTATGGCACTAAATGCCTGCCCAGCTTTCTGGTGAAGAGAATTTTGGGGGTAGAAGGTTAGAATTTGGAAATTTTGTCCCAACAGTGGTGGCATCAATGCTTACTCTTCATTCTGGTGCGTAGTGTACATATGGGACCTCCGAAATATATTCACCAATGTCCAAGAAGGCTAGCGTCTTTCTTACCCAACAAATCAAGGGACTGCTCAGACCGGCTCAATGGGAAAAAAAAAAAAATGCAGGCTGTCTCGATTAATGCATTCCGCGAAACCCCCGGCGTCTATTTTTAGATAGGGGCAGCCGACCAGACTATGCTTAATTAATAGACCATCAAACTCATTGAAGGTTTGAATCGGAGGGATGGCTAACAAAACATGCTGTCCGGGCGTGTGTAAATATGACTCAAGGTACAAATATCATGAGGATATGAAAGTGGTGACTTTCAAAAGATTTTCACAGTCCAAAACACAACGAGAAAGATGTAAAAGAAAGATGGATAAGACGATGCAATCGCCCGCATAGCTATCAGCAACATTGGTTACCACCATTTTGGTGTGCTCGAAATCGAATGTTTTTGTGTTGAGCATATGCTTTTGTTTAACAAAGTAACAGCAAGATTTGCGTTGCTTATCCATGGTTGAAATTTACAATGTTATTAATTTATATGGCAGAGGTTAGATCTAGTTCTGTAGATCATATAGTCTCAGCAAAAATTAGCAACTCCTAAAAACCGAGATAATCATATTTCTTTGAGTGGACAGGCTTAAAAAAAAAAAAGACATCTGCACTCTTCTAAAAATAGACGCACAAAATTTCCGGGAGATGGGCCTAATCGAGACTCTACTAATTGAGCCTCTACCGATACCAGGATCTTTCAAAGCTGGCTAAAATTTCTTAAGACCTGTCTCGATTAGCGTATTCCGCGAAACCCCTGGCGTCTATTTTTAGTAGGGGGGCAGACGACCACACTGCCCCTACTCATTGAGCGTTTGAA
>JBCAUA010569368.1:0-16416 GCA_038406235.1 Peronia verruculata
TATATATGATCAACTGGTGGTCCCTGGTGGCTTTTTTGGTGGCCCACAGTATCTGTCTTCCACTGTATTTGGTGACAAACTCGAAATGAGGGGACATAACTGAAAATTTTCTTTTCGACACTAAATCAGCCTCGTAATCGGCTGTAGTATTCTTTTTTCAGAAATGAAATGGTTTACGGTTGTTGATTAGAGCAACTATGGGTGGATGGTGATAACTGAAGCAGAGACAATCAATGACAAATTCTGACATATCGCCAGCTTTTGTTGCCACATTATATGAATGTTGATGAGATGACGACAGTGACAGTGACTCTAACACCTGTAGCAACAATAAACCAGAACTACAACAACAACAGCGATGATGAAGACAACAATTTTTGTATCATCACAATCAAGTTGTTTGACGATTTTTATGTTATTTATTTTCCTGAATTGTTTTGCTGGTTGCGGGTCTGACAGTTCTCTTGTATTGTTATCAAATGATAATAACAGTAATGATGATATTAATGATATACGATAACAACAACAATAACAACAAAAATAATGAGAAAAATAATACAAAGTGGCAATATTTCATTTGCACTGCACGTATTATTTTGTCATTTTCACAATTACATCCACACTACTTCACGCCTTCTGTACAGTGCTAAGCACAAGTCAATGTTTATATACAACACATAATTCAGGATAGAAAATACAAAGTCACAACAGTTAGACTGGCATATTAAGTAGGTAATAAAAGGCAAAGTAAAGGGAGATAAATCTTCTTGGCTGTTAGCAATGACTTAATCTCTATCAACATACGTTGGTCAAACACACTTTCCTGGAAATGTTGAAATCACCACTCATTCTGAGATCAGCTTTATTTGAACACAAAGCCAGTACAAAATGCAGTGCTTAGAACACGCCATGATGTAATAGGTTGTCAATTGATAGGTAAGGAAAGTTATGTTCAGAAACTGAAGCGTGATTAAAAAGTTGGTTTTGTCAGGGTATGTTAATATGATTCACATCCGGGTATTGTGACAATTTCAGCAGTGCAGCCTGAGTGGTGACACATGGACAGGCCAGAACTGATGACTCACGTGTTAGCTGTGCTTGTGTCTCAATACGCTTCTTATATTGTGTTTGTATGTTTGTTAATGTCATTACGGCTACAGGTTTGTGTCTGCAACAGACGGAAGCCATCAGATGAGTCCTGAGTTAATTGAAAAAATATTATGAACTGTGTACATGTGCCTGCTTACAAGCATTTTTAGAAGTAAAGATCAACGACCGAGTCATGAATTCTTGCCCACCCTGTATATACCAAAAGATGCTGACAGCTGCCTTTGATTACACCAATTTCAAACAAAAGATTACATACTGAGTCACTAGTTCATTTTTAGTAGAATCGAATTATTTCTTACATCTATTATTTAATAACGGACAAGGGGGGGGGGCGAGGGCGAGGGTGGGAGGGAAAGCAGAAATTTTGACTTTTGACATCCACGTTATTGGCCACGATCACACACACGATGACAGGCAACTTTGCCACATGTTGAAACAAATAAATAAAAACAAAAATAAAATAATATTACCCCACCTTTCTTATCATCCACTTTAACCAGACAAGTGTACTGAATCTCTATCAGGACTAGCCGTGCAGGCAAAACCAAGTTTTTTCTTTGGTTTTGGAACTAAATGGTCATATAAAAGGCTTACGTCATCTCCACAACATGGACAGCTCTGTCTGTGATCATTCATGACCTACTTTTGTTATCTGTCTTCTTTCTGATGCGGCGAAAATAGGCCTAGCCTCCCCTGTAAATAAAACAAGCCCCGAAAGTAAACATTGTAAAATCTGATGATGTATTGTTGGTTTCAGTTATCTCAACTTGACAAAGTCCTCGCTCGAGATCGCGTGCTTTTCCTTGACTGCACAGAAAGTGTCAACTTCAGCTTTTCTAACCTTCGTTCTCATTCTGTTATTGTTGGAGCTCCAGCCAGACTTTGTCACTGCTGTCTTTTTCAAACTTGTTGATTTATTTTCCTAGCCAACAGACGCTAACCTGACAGAAAATCAAAATTTCTCAGTCTTTACTTTAATATTTCCTTTTTTTTTCACAATGGGAACAAAGAAATGTGATCGATTATCAGTCTTGATCGGTCATCATTGATCAACTGTGTGTTTTCCTCAACATCAGGGATTCCCCAACTGGTGAGAGACAAAGAAAATATTTCCCAGACCTGGGCTGGTCAGGAGGCCGGAGAAAGTTACTGATCCTTCTGGTATGTAGTGTCCTATTGCTGTTGCTTCCTGTCTTGACTTTCACCTCTAAAAGTAGGCTTTCTGTTCCCGCCTGCAGGCCGTGTAAGCCCGCCATCGGTAGGGTGTCTCCCATGAAGTGCCACCCTCGACATTCCATGGGAGACTTCTCTTCTCTCTCTCTCTCTCCCTCTCCTTGCTCCTGTCTTCTGTCCGCTTTCTTTTCTCTCTTCTTTCCTGACGTGTAAACGTATCATACTGTGTTTGACACAATAAAGCCGTAATCGTGCTGATGTGTCGTTAAACCCTAACACAAACAAACCTCTAAAACAAGGACTACGCAGTTTAATGTAATGAATAGAATGCTGAGCTCCGAGTTCGGATCTCCTCAGACAAATCTATGAAACAAAACTCTGTGTCTTTGGTAAAACTCCAAGAGTAGACATAAACATTGTTAAGGCCTTGAAAATTCCATCGTTCCGTTGTAAGTGACATGTCTTGCTGTTGTGTGAGGTCTTTTTATACTGTCACTTTTACACTGTATATTTGTCATAATATAATAAATAATATAAATCTAATATTATATTTGTGTGTGTGTGTGTGTGTGTGGTGTGTGTGTGCATTTACACAAGTAAACACACTTACACACACACACACACAGACACACGCACACACACACATGTCTCAACTGGCTGGCAGGCAAAGACTCTCCACTCTAGTATCTATGGGTGGACTAAGGATAAATATGGCCGAGACACGAAATTCTTGACAACGTCTTTGTTTAACTTCCTGTTTCCCTTATCATGTCAGGATTGACTTAGCTGGCGCTTGGAGGCACCAGGTCGCCCAAAGGATCAGTAACCCCCCCCCCCCCCAACTTGCCAGGATAAATTTTAATACTCTCCCACAACAAGAGGTGATCGACCAATGTTCTTTTATTGGCTATTGTTTCGCACAGAATGACGTGTGCCAAAGATCGTTCTAAGAACTATCGATCCTGTCTGAAGTATCATCTACTTTTATTACAGCACAGTAGTTCAGTTCTCATGTTATTACCGTAAACAACAGGTATGACCCAATGTTCTTGTCATTTGTGCTACAGTAGATCTTACTGAGACTTAGCTATTGGGCCACACACCGATTCATTCTCTGGATTTTTCTCTGGGCTGTCAAGTCTGTCTGGATGTAATCCTGTCAATGTCAGTAGAAACTGTTAGAAGATTGTTAATGGTAAGGCTGAAATACAGCAAAGTGAACATGAGTTCGCACCTACCACACTGGACTTTATTTACAAAGAGGTTTACACGTGTTAAGTAATGAAGCAATTTATGGCCAGAAGAAATCGCCTGATTTTCTAAGCTGCTTATGGTTGAAGTGTGTAGAAATGTGTAGAAATCCACCAGATATTATACTAGACATACTTTCTCTATTGTTTCAACTTTAGATGTAAAATTCTGTTTGTTCAACCTGGAGTTCTTATTCTGGCATTAGTTTGATTTTCTATCATTTTCTGGCATTGATTAATGGCTGTTGTAAATCTGTCGCTTACTGGCAATGTGTGTAACCAAATAATGAGTCAAACATTGTAGTTGTTAGAACATAATACTTAGATTTGATTTCAGATTTTGTGAATATTGTCTTCAGGAAATCCTGTGGCACCGTTAGAGGAGAGAGATGGCGAGACACCATTGGACAGTTCAGATCCTGGTCTTTGCCTCCTGTGTGGGTCAGATCTTGTCATTTGTTTACATCCACGCCCGAGCTGATCCAGGCAGCACCGTCACCCCAGCACAATACATCAACCTATCCCTCACAGTGGACATCTATGCACAGTACGTGTTACCGCAAAAATATCTCATAATGTTAAAGTGGTTGATTTCTAAAATGTTTTGTATTCTGTTTATTCTCGGAGAAATGCCAGGCAAAATATTGTAAATGCTGTCAATAATATACTTTTTAACGGAGGGAAAAGCCATTTGATATAAGACCATAATTCAAAAACAGATCAATGAATATTTAAGCGTCCACATTTAAATGTGTCCTTTTATTCAATCTGAGAGCTAAACCATTTTGAGCCCCACTTTTTGAAAATGTCATTGTTGTTTTCTTAGCCAGTTATTATCCAGTATATTACAGAGTAGCCACTTTCACAGGATGAAACTTCACCTATTTTTTAATACAGACTCACATTATTAATTCTACATGTGTAACTCCCGATCTATCGTCGTATCTTCTCTTTAATATATAATATTTAAAGAATTTACTGAAAGATTTCAGAGGCTACACTGTCCAGAGACCATAACTTAACTCTAGAGTTTCAGAGAGAAGATGGGGTTAAAAGCCACTATAAAATGGAGTTTTGAATTTCAATCATCTGTTATTTCATGCTCTAGTTTTAAAGGAAACAAAATACATCAAAAGAACGAAAGCCAAGGCACCATTCCTTTTAACCCGCCCGTGCGTTCTCACTTCACAGCTCAAGCTTTGCGTCTTTACAACCTTAGTATAGTAAAAACGTAAGTTAAAACAAGGAACAAGCAATTATATTATTTATTAAAATGTGCTAGAGATGGCTCTCACAGTTCCGGTAGCGTAAAGTCTTATTCTTATATAGACCTCTGGGACAGTCCGCTCTGTCAGCCAATATATTATGATATCTATTTCCACCCAGATTTCACCACTGTCTCTCTGACCAAGCATACGATAGATGCAGAGCTGAGTACGACGAATCCAGTATGTGGGGTGTCCCAAAGAACGTTACCGACATCTTCCAGGAGGTGCCCAACAACATCAAGAATGAGACATCGACCATCTTCCAATGTGAAAACCATGCTACCACTCATTCTCTTCATTGCAACCGACAGCACGGGTACAACCTCTTGGATTTGTGTCGCAGTTCGAAAGATTATCAGTTTTTCAGCTTCAACAAGTCACAGTGCATGGGTTTTGTATGGTCGCGTGATGACGAATATCTTGATTCTCAAGTGGCAGCTGTTGAAGTTTGTGATGGATGCAGTGAGACAACAACCTCTGCAACATCATCAGCAGAAACAACTACTTTTACCTCTGCTACTTCCAGTTCTGCTGCTGCTCCTGTCGTTTCTAGCTCTACTTCCAAAGGACCGACTCAAACTACAAGAGACAGCCATAAACCTGATCAAGAAGCTCAGCCAGGAGAAGAGGATGATGACACAGGAATGATTGCTGGGATTGTGGTTGGCGTCATCGCTGCTCTCTGCATCATTGCCGTCGTAGTTTGCATGTACATCAGGAAACGTTTCAAAGTAGATCAAACTGAGTCAGGCACCAAGGGAGACAAGCCACAAGATGAGGTGAGTGATTCTGTAACCAGTGGCTACCAGAGCAGTGACGTAGTCGCTCCCTCTATCAACAATTCTCAGATAGATTTGGCTGAGCCAGACCACAACACAGGCACGATGCCACACAAGGAAAGGAACGAGCCTGTGTCAAACGCTCGCATCAAGACTGCCTTATTCCATCTCCAGTGTCCAGACGAGTTGAGCAAACATTCTTAAGAAAAACTCCTGTACTGACGTCATTGGGTAGGAAAACTATTTGGAGTTATGCTGATCATGTTTGCGAGAATTCTTAATTAATAATTTCGTGTAGATCTATATTTAACCTGTAATTCTATAACAACGTTTATAAATGGCTTATGGACTGGAAAACTCATGAGCGTATCCATTTAAAATTTGGCACACAGACTTGTTGCATTTAATCTGTGTCTCTATTTACATAAACTCAAACTATGTTTTTTGTGTTTGGCTTTATTCTAAAAAACAGGATGATAAGTGAATAATAAATTCGCGAAGGTGTTTGATCCGAACTGTACGATTGATAGAATAACACATTTTGTTATTGTTCAACCGCTTCCGCTAGAAGAGCATTCAACACAACAAATACATTTTCGTTGAGCAAACGTTCAGTTCAATCATCCATGCTATCAATACCAAAGTGCGCACACATGCTGTATACTTTGAGTAGTAGAACAGAATCAGTTTGACCTATTTTAGCATTTAAAAACGTTTCCACAAAGCCATGGGTCCTCCACTAAGCTAGTTATCTATACACTTTAGTTTCAGGGCTACACTATACCATGCCCAATACTTACAAGTCTTGGCCAGTAATGTGCACACTCTATATGCAAAGTGAATACTCACACACTCCTGAGCCAGTAATAAATTATGAACCCACCGGGCTCTTTCTTGCCGTCTTGCTCAAATGTAAGATTTATCAGAACTTGTTTTATGCATTTTTGTCATGATAGATATAGTGTAGCTGAATAGAAGATCTTTCTACAGTGAAATATAGTTTTTGTTTTTCACATAAAAGGAAAATGAGGAATTCCACACTGAGGGATTCCAGCTACTATTACTGTTGGACGGAATTGAAGACCAGAAATCAAAAAACCCCATGGACAATTCAAGTCATCTCGAGAACTCTGAAGGCTACAATCGAACATTTCCTGATAAGCAAACGTTTTTGCAAAGGGCCAGTGTAACGAATCATGTCTTGTGTGTGCACGAACTAGATCTACCAGTTGTAGTCCTAGGTCGCATGATTCATCTGGTTCGGACAAGTGAGTAAGTTGCATGAGTCATGTAACTATTTATAGCGCGTGTCAGGAGAGGTCGTGTTCCAGTGTGTGTCTCGAAGGGTCTAAGCGGTTCCGGCCTGACCGCGCATGTGTGTTCGCTATATTACGTGTACAAACTAGCCTCTTCGATTAAGTTCTCCAAATAATGAGGAGCCAAATGATGTGTGTATAAATACAGAGCCAGTCAGTGAGTGAGAGGAAAAGTGTGTAGAGTGCGAACGTACTAAAGTTCATCAAGTGCGATACGCACGAGTATTAGACGGTAGCTGTTCTGTGCCTGTTCTGCGCCTGTACTTTATTGTTCATACTGTGTAATATAGCCGATCACCTGGATAAATTCTGTGTAATTATTCGACTTGGAGGACTCTTGTTTTCATTTCTCCGCTATTGTGTGAGTCTCGTCCACATCCACCGCCTGATTGCCACTTATAAGTCACGACTACATCTACTCAACACCAAGAACTCGTGGCAGCCAGAGCGTGTTATTCATTATGGAATCCTAACTTGACACCTTCAGACCACATGGTCCACAATAGGTTTGGCACTGACCTCTGATCAAGCTGTGAGAGCTGAAATGAACTACAGCAATTATTGTGTGTGGTGCTGAAAACTAAAACAGTCTACGTAGCCCATTTGTTAGTTTACACATCAGATACTCCCCTGTGCTCTTACGCTGTGCTATAGAACTCTTGTCTAGTACACGGCTTGTTATAGTTAGTATCTAACACTGTATTTTCTAATCTAATAAAAATGGTCTAAATTTACCTGGCCAGAGAAGTGTTTCCTTGCAGTTTACATTGCACTTCTATAGCATGAACGTTAATTCATCCCTTTATGAAATGCTTAGATCCAAAAGCTTACGTGAAGTAAAGGATACGTCTATAATTGGGAATGGTCCTGGTAACGAAAGATGATAAAAGTGACATCGATATGAAATGGATATCGCGTGTTTGTGAGCTCAAACAATACTTAACTGTTTGTAAGCGACAGGACAAAACACAAACACGAACAGAGATGTGTATGAAAGTATGTAGTTGAAAATACTGACTAAATGTGCTGTATAGGAGATAACCTCTGGACAAGGAGGTGATTTGGAACCTGTGCATTTAAAGTGCATTTTTTTTTCCCAGCGCCTGTCTATACAGTAAAGGACTATATGTCGCATATCAGAATTTCCCTACATTCCGGGACGTTCCCTACATTTTTTAAAGCTATATTGAACAATAAAGCTATATTTTCTGGTTGCCACTTTCTTTGCCTTGTTCTGCCTCTCCTATTTGGTGTTATAACTTTTTGTATGATAACGAAGGAGGTTTTTTTATTACACTGGAGCGCGGACTCATGACGTCAGCTTAACAAATCACCCTCCTCCTCGCGTGCTGACACAGAGCCATGGCCATATGTGTAAGACCTAGCCTTGGTACGCTCGGCGTCCTTTACTGCTACACATTGAGTATAGTCAGAGATAGTAATCATTTCTTGTAAACAAAGGGATTTAATGATTAAAAAAAAACAAGAAATTATTGTCTTTACTATTATTATTGCTAATGGGTAAGTTTGAGGGTGGTTATCTCAGTGAACAAAACGAAGCAAAACAAATGAAACGAGATAAAACAAAACAGGCCACTGTACGAACAGAGTTCCTATGGCTCAACAATCGCGGGGGAGGGGGGGGGGAGGGAGAGCGGGGAGGGGTGATTGTTGTGTTTCGGGCGGCCGCTTTGTACGGATATATCATGTGTATATATCTTAATGAACAGCGAAAGTGCAGGGAGGCAGTAACCGATTAGGAAAAGTCAAAAGACAGGAGAAGAGAATGGGACATACACAGGACAGGGACGATAGTGTGTGATTGACTTTGAAATAATGAACACGGGATAATATGATAACAACAGCCTATTGTGTCGGACGAACGCACCATGAAGGAATCGCCTGCCTAAACTTCTTGGCCATTATGGACATGGCTCCACATTCGGCACGCGTGACGTCATTACTCGGCTCTCCATAGTAAAAGCTCCTTGATGACAACAAATTTAGCCGAGATCGCCACCCCGAAAGAGGTTGAAAAGCACTATATATAGCGTAATTTACCAGCGGGGGGGGGGGGGGGGCAGTGGCTCTGTGGTTTGGCGTCTGCTACAGGGTGAAAACAATTCAAGTCGGTGAGGTTGTGGGTTCTGGCCGACTCGCGGGTCCTCCATCAGAGGGATGGAAAGACGCGAACATCGAAAGACCTGCATTTTTTTTTTTTTTTTAGTGACTCAACGGTCTCCTCCTGCCTTCCTTTGTAGAGAAGCCCGACGTCTAATTTTCTCCTATAAGGGAGAATATATTTCGGAGGTCCCATGTATACGTTACGCACGTTAAAGAGCCCCTGACACTTCATAATCAATGGAAGAGTAGGCTGCGTGCCGCTGTCCGGGCAAAATTTCCAAATTTCAACCGACAAAACGTTCTTAGCAAAAATTAGCAACCTCTTAAAACGCCCAGATAATCCCACTTTCCTGGGACTGAAAGGCTTAAAAAAAAAAGACAACAATGTTAAGGCGGGACGTGTTTGCGAGCATGGTACGCTAGTGGGTAGATAGGCCGAGTTGTATGGAGGATGTGAACAAAAGAAAACTGTCAGAGAAAACCACGGTTACATCGACGGCCATACCAGTAGGTTTATACAGTAAAATGTAATGATCCGTTTCAATATTCCATGGCAAGAGAGCGTTTGTTATACTAATGAATAATCTAGACCATGTTGAAAACAATTTTTTTCTAGTACGATCTATCAACTTGAAGCAAATTTTCTTGAGTTTGCTGGAGATGCTGCTCGTGATAGTCATTTGGCCAATATATGTACATCTATAATGATGTGTGTGTGTGTGTGTGTGTGTGTGTGTGTGTGTGTGTGCGTGTGTGTGTGTTTTGTGAATGTATGTTATATGATTATTGTGTCTCAGTTATTGTTAATGGAATTTTCTTTTGACAATAAAAACTTAAAACGTTCGTATTTTTGCTCCTCTCCACAAAGTTAATAATCCTGTTCCATTCTTCGGCTGGTAGGTATAATCTGTGTCTCTGTATATATCACATCTTGTATTAACAACGGATTTTCAACAACCTGTTCAACAAGTATCTGTCTGAGTAATATTTTCAAGTCTTGCCTGCGAGAGGGCTGTCAGTCATGTCTACAGACTTACGTATGCGTTTGAATTATATTCCAGGATTATGTGTGTGAGCATGTCTCGAGTCTTTCTGTATACCATGTTATAATATATGTACTTATGTTATTGCACTTGTTTGTTTTCAGGCATATTTCGTGTGTAGCTGCTAAACATGTTAGTTCTGTAAAGCGCTTCGAGTCCTACGGGTGTGAGGCGCTATATAAATGCCCTTTATTATTATTATTATTATTTTATTTATTGTCGTGATTTACTCAATTTGCTGTCTTTAGTTCTCATGTCGTAACATGTCTGTGGATGAGTAATTAATAAAAATGTCTTGTTGCTATTTGCTTTACCTTTGCACTTACCATGCACGGTCCAATCTCAGGCCCAGGGTGTGAGCTCACAGCCAGCCAGCATTTCATACTGAGATCCCATCAACACAGAAATAACACAGTCCTTTATCTGCTCTGACGTCCCTGTGTCAAACATTTCTGTCATCATCTCAGACTTCAAACATCTATAACAACTTACAGCTGTCAAAGCTGCTTGTGTCATCTATCACGATCAGTCAGAGTGAGCCGTAAGTTGCCGAACTCTTTCATCGAAGTGAGAGATTGGGGGTTGAACTGACATCGACGTTGTTACACTGCACAATTGAAAGAACATTCATCTCTCATCAGAAATAACTCATGTATATCAACATGTTGGCAGTGAACATAGATTTTTCTCCCGATTTCAGCCTCTGCTGTGTGTGTGTGTATGGGGAGGTGGGGAGGAGGGGGGAGGGGGGGATTACACTCTGTCTTTTCATCTCTTCAGTCTACCATGCCTGTGGTTACAGTCAGAACATCAGAGAATAAATTTGTAAGGATTCAGGTTTTACCTTATGTATACAGGAATACCTGGCTTTGGTGGAAATTGACATAATGACTCACATTGGACTGGCTGTAATTGTTTTTGGTTGTAATGAATGACGTTAAACCTTTACGAGTCCCAGGAGATTTGGGAAGTTACAAGATAACACAAAATCGATGTGCAGTATCAGTGATGGTCAGCTATGGCGCGATTGGATCGAGTAAATGCCACTGGGAAAGGTCTGTATAAAATTAATTCTGTAGGGAAATTACTTAGAGTTTTATTTTGCTTTTTCATGAGAGTTTTCGGAATTTACTTTGCTGGCAACTTTCCACTGTGCTGTGGGTCTAATCCCACAGTCTACGCTTAGGTATCATTCATTTATTTATCTGCAGTTTCATGAGGTCAACATTTTATCACTGCTATTAAAGGAAACCTTTCCAGAAATGTTTAGACAATATGAAAAATTCTAACAAAATCTGTCTATCTGAAGCAAAGTTCCTGACAGAGAAACAGTCCAAAGATTTCCGATCTAGGGACGTAAAACTCATGAGGTTAAAGTAATGACCCATACACCACGTGGCATTCCCTTAGGTCTGAAACTTGAAAGAGAATCAATGAAGGCAGTGTAGTGTCAGTGTGCTGGATGTAAATCAAGGGTAGTGAAGTACTGAGTTAAGAGATATGCACTGCCGCATTCACTTATTAAAGATATTACTTCCGGATTCTGTTTTTTTTCTGATAAGGAAACGCAGTCAAACGTCATTGTACTGTTCAACCTCTGGACTCTCTTTCTTTTCGTTTCTTTTATTTGTCTCATTTTATTTGTATTATTACATGATCTTTACTTTTCTTTCCTTTTCGTTCTTAAATTCACTTTCCGATCTCTCTCTCTCTTTCTCTCTCTCTCTCTCTCTCTCTCTCTCCCTCTCTCAACAAAAAACAAAACAAAACAAAAAACAAACAAAAACAAAACAACAACAACAACAACAACAACAACCAAAAAAAAAGTACTTTATAAAAAAAATATATATAATCACAGATATAACTGAGGGGATATGGAAAAAAAAGAAATATCATACAAAAATCATTTCTCATTACTATTTACCTTTATTATCCTAATTGTTTGGTACTTGCAAAAAGAATGACTAAATGCTCTAGAACGTTTGATACATAAGGGACATAACTAGGGCTTCTTATTAGAATAAACATATACCTGCACAATACCTTGTGTTTTTCTCTTGCATAAAGTTGGCTTCAGTTTCATTCCACTCATTTCTTGTCTACCAGAGGCCTGGTGTTGTGTTCTTCTCAGTACCTTGCTGTTATTCCCAATCAACCATCTAATAACTGGGCCAGTCCACAGTTATGGCTCTGTTCACTGATCTCATCGGACATAGGATAGAAAAATTAAAAACAAACAAACAAAAACAGCAGCATCCAATCCAAGTTGCTAAATCAAATAAATAGGTACATCTACATCTCGATATACAAGTATATACATGCGGTTCCTCTCTCATGAGGAACCAAACTGGATCGATTATTTTGTGTTCCCCCAAATTCATCAATTTTAAAGATTGATTTTTCAGGCTTGCCGCTTTGTTTCATTTAATGTTGGCGGTTGGCAGTCTTTGTCATACACCTCGAGATATTTCTATCAAATTATTATCATTATTATCTTTGTTGTGTGCATATATATACATATTTGATGAGAACCTACACGTCGATCAACTGGACCACTGTCTGGTATTGACTTCCGACAAACGCCGTATTGTATCAAACACCATAATATTTTATCAATACACGGAATCATCCGACAGAGAGAAAGAAAATAACGATATTTCAAATAGACAGGGAGGGAGGGGCGGGAGCCATATTCTGATGTTTATGTAATGTTATATGTAATGTCATATGTAATGTCATATGTAATGTTATATGTAATGTTATATGTAATGTTATATGTAATGTCATATGTAATGTTATATGTAATGTTATATGTAATGTCATATGTAATGTTATAGATATATATCGACGACTTTCGTTGAGAATATTATGTAACAACTAATGTCCACTGTTAGGATGTCGGGATCAGGAGGGAGACGCTGAAGGAAAAAATGTGGAAGATAAATAAATCAGCAAATAAACACATATTAGTAAAATGAATAAATAAATAATAATAATAATAATAATAAAAGACAGAAAGAGAAAGCCTAATAAAGTTTTTAAAAGTTCTAATCAGTTAGGGACGATCCTGTCCTTGATTTTACACAATCGCTCTTTGTGTTCATTTTTCTATGCTGGCAATGTTTGTGAGGTCCCGAAAAAAACCCAAGGAAATGTCGAACATCAGTGGTGAATTCCTAAGATTTGTAGTCATCTGTTATCTGTCCTTATCCTAATATGCAATATCTAGGGATTGAAAGCTTACATTAACCCGTGTACGCTCTATGATTATTGTTGTGATCTGTGTAAGATGACCAAGTTATACTCAAACCCTACATGTTCTTGTGCTTCTTGAAATACATTTTTTTTTTTTAAATATACTGAAACATTAATTCTGAATTATTTCTAAACAGCGCCTGCTTCCCCAGTTCTTTTTAAACATTTATTTTTGTCTCTCCAAGATTTGTTGAATTTTACTTTTCTCTTTCCCTCTTTTACGTTTTACACAATAAAGACCCATTTTTAATACCCTTAAATATATTATTATGTGTTTGTGTGTGTGTGTGTGTGTGTGTGTGTATGTGTTTGTGTGTGAAAAAACCCCCAAAAAACTTCCTGATTGACGTTAAAAATACGCATTCTCTTTTCCAACCTGAATTAACCTTATACACCCAGCAGGAAAAAGTGAAATTGCTCTATATGAAGCATAATAATATTATAAAAGAGTAATAATTACAAAAAGAACAACAATAACAAGAACAATAATAACAACAATATCAATAGCAACAATAATCATCATAAATTACGTGAACCGTAACTTGCTGCCATAAATTTCAGATCATTTGCCAGTTCTACTGTAAAGGTATTAGTATAAACAACTTGAGGTTAACGCAATGGCCACGCAGATTTCTACGACACCTGTACACAATGAACATGATGTCTATCAGATAGACTACAGGGTCATATGCTCAGATTATGTTACCAACTTTGGATATGAATGGTGTTAGTTCTGAAGCTGTAAGTGATAATCAGGCGGTGGATACGGACTAGACACAAACAGGAACAGAGATATAAGAACAGGAATCCTCCACGTCGAAATGATGCAGAATTTATTGCAGGTGCTTGGTAACAATAACAACTTCAGGGCAGCGGTCGAACTCTGATGCACACCGCGCTCTCTGCATTGCACTCCCTCACTGCACTCACTTACTCTCCAACGAGGCCCTTATATAAATGTAGGCGGCCTCTAACCCTCTTTCTTTCAAATTCTCCCAAACCCACCGGTCCTTGATCTTACTAGACCACAAGAACTAAATCTATCGCTGAACATTAAACCGTGAGGTCGTACTTAAGACACGCAAGGTCCGACTAAAAACTATCGTGCACAGAATGCTTAGAGAGTATCTCAGACACCTTAAATCATCCAGTATTTTCACGGGCCAGCAAATGTACGCGCACAACACACACTTGCAGGGCGTAGTATATGCAATCACGATCCGCTAAACATCGTTCACAACACATTCGCGTGTATCCAAAATGTTTAATCATGATTCGTTACACATGTCCCCCTTTAAAGAGCTTTGTAACAAGAAACAAAATTCTAAATGCTCCACGAATCATAGACATTCCATTGATGACCAAAAAAAAATCCTCTACTCATATGACATCGTCTGCCTTTCAAGCAATTTCAACATGAAATTCAATTTAACAATGCCAAATTGTCAGACGGTGCCAACTGTCGACACATGGTAAACCAAACGCAGCACTGAAATTATGATAACTGAACACTTCAGCAAACTGTGCTGATCACATATCTTTACATAATCAATAACATCAACTGTATCCTTAACATATAACCTGTACAAGTGTCTAACATAACAACGTCCAGATCAACATACATGGCTCAAAAAGTCAGCACCAACATTCTGGGACCTCTTGATACGCTCAACATTAGAAGCAAAAACTCTGTAAAGACAATGCCCAACGCATTATTCTAGGACTTTCAAACTTACAAGCATTCAATAACCCCAGTGGTCAGTTTGTAGGATAAAGTGCCTCCCATAGAGATATGAAGAAGACTTCTTGATACCCCAAATCATGGCTAGGCATTCTTTTTCCATGGCCGAATATTCCTTTTCCCTATGAAGCAATTTTCGGCATGCATAGGCTATGGGGAATAAACGACCTTCTGTAATAGGGTTGCCCCAAGTCCAATATCAGATGCATCAGTCCGCAGGATAAAGGTCTGGTCCAACTCCGACAGGTATTGAATCGGGCCGGATACAATGGTTTTCTTCAGTGATCTGTGGGCCTTCTTTCGCGCATCGCCCCACTCCACTGTGTTCGTTTGTCCCTTTCTCTTGAGATACGACAAGGGTGATGTCACACTGGCGAGGTTTAGGATAAAGTCCTGGTAATACCCTATTAGTCCGAGAAAAGACCTCACTTCCTTCCTCGTCCTGTGTCTCGGAGCCTCTCGTACTTTGGCGATGTTTGTCCTTCTGCAGCCCTATTGTCCCTTCTCCGAGACGATGACCCGAGAAGTCGACAACCGTTGCCCCATGGACACATTTTGTTGGATGTGCTGTTAGATTTGCCTCCTTCATCCGCCGGAACAGTTCCTTCAGTGTCCTCACAGGTTCCTCCCATGATCTGGTATGTATCAGGATGTCGTCGACGTCGTCGATCACATTCTCCATTTCACCCCACAGCCTCTTCACGGCACGGGTCAGGGTGACCCCGGAATTTATCATTCCGATAGGCATCCTAACGAATTCATAATGCCATTCAAGAGTCATGAATGGAGTCTGCGGGACAGGAATCTGCAGTTACTCTTTACTGGGGCCGATCAACGACAAGTACTTGTCCTCCTGCATGTTCTGGAAAAACTTCGACCAAAGGCGTCATCGGATGTAGGTCAAAGATCGTGAGTTTGTTGAGCTTCAGATATTCTATGCAGATCCGATTTGACCCATCTCTCTCCTTGACGACCACCACGGGCGACGCATGAGGTGAAAAACTCTTGCGGTTTATGCCCATCGCCTCCATCTCCTCGAGTTCTGAATTCAGTGTTTCACGAACTGCATAAGGCACTGAGTAATTCCTCTGGCGAATGATTGCGCTAGATATGAGGTGGATGCAATGTTCTGGCAGATTGCTGTTCCCAGGGTGATCACTAAATAGTTGTGCATACGACAACCAACCAACCAACCAACCAACCTACCAACCAACCAACCAACCAACCAACCAACCAACCAACCAACCAACCACCCAACCAACCAACCAACCAACAAACCAACCAACAGCTGTAGGCTCTTTTAACCATCTGCAAAAATTTAGAACACAATAACGATGATCCAGTTTACACATTGCCT
>JBCAUA010569477.1:0-16415 GCA_038406235.1 Peronia verruculata
ACATAAGAATGGACGGATGAACAGACGGATTGATAGATGGATGGATGGATGGATGGATGGATGGATGGATGGATGGATGGATGGATGGATGGATGAATGAATGGATGGATGAATTAAGAGATGGCTGGATAGCTGGGTGGGTTGGTGGGTGGATGACAGATAGATGGATGGATAGCTTGATGGATGAATGGATGGATGGAAAGATGAACGGGCTGATGGACGGACGGACGGACTGACGGACAGATGGATGGATGGATGGATGGGTAAATGGATGGATGGATGGATGGATTAATGGATGGATGGAGGGATGGATGGAGGGATGGATGGGCGAATGGTGACATGGCTTGATAGATGGATGAGAGGATCGAGTTATGGATGGATGGATGAATGAACTGATGGATGGAAAGGCGAGTGGATGGATGGATGGATGAATGGATCGATCGATGGATGGATGGATGGATGGATTGATGGATGGATGGATGGATGGATGGACTCACATGTGGGTGTTTTCTTTTTTTTCACTTTTTTTTTTTTGTTTTGTTTGGTCCATTCTGCTTCTACTATTAATCACAGGCAACACGTAAAGGGAATATATCAATAATCCATGATAGATTGACCATTTACCACAGACGTTTATTACTGAAATAACTGTCTGAATAAATTACATATAGACAATGGTTATTTCAACATCACAAAAACAAAAAACATAAACAAACAAAAACTACAGATCTGCAATGAGTGCATTTAAAAGGCCAAGCTGTAAATTTAAATGTAAAACTGATCTGTTTCATAGTGGTTTCTCTCCTGCTTTGTCACATTTTACTTCATAAAATACACGCTATAACATCTTCTTATCTTTAAGTCATTTTTTCCACCTCCTCCTTTTTTTTTTTTGGGGGGGGGGGGGATGATACGTAATGAGGACAATATTAATTTCAAAAGTAAAATGATAAAATGCAAATACTCATGGTAGTCTATCTCAACCTTGCAATGTCACAAAAACAAATGTTGTGCTATCTATTTTCTCCATCATCATATACATGTATAAATGTAATGAAAATATTCAACATGGTCTCTCTCAAATTTTGTCACAACTGACCATAAACCAATTTTATTCAAAATCTATAAACTATTCCCTTGCCGTCATACACATAGGATCATCATGATCATCTTCTCTCCGCTTTCTCAACCAGTTTCCTGTGTTCTCATTCCCGCTTATTTGGCCTCTTTCATGATAACTCTTTTAAGTGGTAATTTCCGTCTACCCCTCTTTTTCCAGCCTTTTACTTCCCAACTCAGCGCTTGTACTGAAATCCCTCTTGTACATGTGATTGATGTAGTCCCACCTTCTTTCTTAATTATTTTTGCTATGTAAGGTTGTTTTGAAATTTCCCTTATTTGTTCTGTTGCCAAAGACCAAACACTGTGCTATTTGTCTTTTGATTCTTTCCCATCCACATTTCCTTCATGACTATGAAAACATCATTATTATAAGGTGTGCTTCAGCACTGCATTGTACATGTGAGTACATGTATGTTTCTCGCGTGTTTTTCACTGCCTGGACATTAGCAATGAATGATCTAAATCACACTGCTTGTGTACAGCAATACAGTTGTATGAATTCACTTTCAAGCATTCTCAGACTCAACTGTCGTTACAATATCATGATTTATGCTTTACTGTCTGTCCATCTGTGATGTGAGTCTATCTTCAGTGTGTCATGTCATTTATCAAGCATCATTCCAAACATTTTCAGGTTCTAAAGCTGATACATGTACATGTATTATGATCTGAAACATACTGTCTATGTCCAGCCCTGCACAGTTCTTTTTTCAATACTTCAATCACAAAACTTTCAAACTGGGTTTCAAACTCAAATGTTGATATTCTTATGATCAATGCCAGATCCCCTGCTTCAACAAACCGACCTTCAGTGTTTCAGCCATCAGTGTTTCTTTCAAACATTTTCAGGCTCAGACTCTGGTATCAAGATCCAGCTTTATGCCATGCTGTCTTGCTGTGTGTGCAGCAATGTAGTCAGTACTGTTTTACTGATAACTTCTCCCTAATAATTTTCAGGCAATATTAAAGAGACAGGGTCAATGTATGAGAATATATTTTTGTTCCCCGTCTCAAATTTCAAGCTGTAGCTGGCTCTTAAATCAAATGTTTTACATGTATCCATATGGCATTTTGTTTTATCATAAAGAAAATTGGTTTGGAAATTACAAAGCAGTAACTGGCATGCACTCTTAATACATGTAGTAATATATGACTGAGACAGCATTATATCACGGACAGTTGTAAATTGACAGAAGGGAAACAAAATTTACAATTATAAAAAAAGACTCCAACAAACATGTAGATGTATAAGTACATTCCATAAAGTACTAAGCACATGTGACTGCAAACAAACCACATGTAAGTTAGTCCTACAATGGCTCATGTCTGACAGTAACAAACGTTATGCTAGGAAGGCAATAAATAACTTGAGTTTTAATAAAGATTCTCCCTAACTTTCTTTCTCAAAATTGGGTACCTAATCTTCTATACATCAGTGACCGTCATGTTATGATCCAGTCTGTAGCTCTCTACACAAATCCTTCAGAAGATGAGTTAGGTGTAAAAAAAAAAAAAAAATTGCCCTGAACTCAAAATTGAAAAGGTTCTCAGAGTCCCCAGATAGATGTGAAAAAAATCTGATGATCCTTCTTTTTTTTTTTTTTATTTAGCTGTTGATGTGGTTAATTAGGTAGTAGCCTGTTTGAAGCCTTTTAATCGTATCATTGATACAGATTTAATGGTAACAAAATATCAAGGATCAAGGCTGGCAGTAGTTTTTTAACACTTTCAGATCTTGTGGAATTTCACATGATTTGCATTGACTGATCTCCTGTGGTTGAAACATTAGACAGATCACAAAATGAAAACAACTATTCAGCATGTTTATATGACATTCCTGGAATCTGTGTGATGCAATGCAAATCATACATCTTTTGTCCCAGACTGTGATGGTTTCATTTCACTTATTTGAATAGTATATCACCTGTCTGAACAGCTTATGTCTAGATTATGCTGTACTGATTCATATGAAGGACAGACTCCCATCTTGACATATCAAAGGACAGACTTTTCATTTAGCTAAAACAGAATGAAATACAATATGTCATTCTATAGAGACATCAAGATCAAAAGAGACAATAATTCAAAATTCATTTAAATTAACCTATCTGACACAATTGGTAGAATATGTCTAATCTTTTTAATTATTGGGATCCTGTGCTGACTGATGCTATCTAGATATAACTGTCAATGCACCAACCACTCAGGATAATGATTAGACTGCCTTTAAATTATATGGAAACACAACAAATATTATGAACTAAGTGTAAATTTCTCCTAGACCATCTCCTAGAAGTCTTCAGATTCATTTCTTGCACTTATATATGGTTAGCTAAGCAAGTGTAGAAAACTGTATACACCACACTGTTTCAGTCATACAGATTTAATGATCTTTTTACTAACTAGAAATATTGGTTTGCGTCTTCTCTCAGTGATCTGCAAGAATTTGCCACCATCACTATTCAAGAATAAGCAATATATAAATGCCATCTATTATTATTATATTATTATCATTATTATTATTATTATTTTATAAAATGTAATAAGACTGTCTAACTGGCAACTAATTAAACAATTAAAAAAAAGCAAACAACATATATATAAAGAATTTGATACTGATGTTAGTAGTAATACTCTGCCAAATTTTCAAGTCAATTTGACCCTTCGTCAGCGCAACAAAATAAACATATCCAAAGTAGACAAAGTAAATCATTATTATCATTATTATTACTTTACTGTGATGACTCATCCTTTAGCTTCTATAAAACAAGTACATTAGGCAAAAGTGTGAAACTCGTAACTTTCACTGACAAACTGGAGAAAACTATATTTTAGTTGGTGGTTTCATAATAAATCTATTTATTACACATGACATCTATGGCATAAAAATATTCTGAGTCAGAAGGATACAATACGGTTAAGTATTTAACAAATGAATCTGTGTGAAAGATTCATGGCGAATAAAGTAAAATATGCTGACAAAGTTATTGACGAGACATGAGAAAGACAGACGACAACAAAGGAAAAAAACTGACATTGAACAGTTCTTAACCCACAACAACAACAACAATAAAAGTATCAGATAAAGATGAAGAAAACAAGACAGTGAGAAAAACTTGTACACAATTGTTATCCTTCAAAATTGGTAATTGACAGGGCAGCGCTCAAGCCAAAGCCACAAGCACATAATTTCATACGCCTTGTTTAAAACAAAAATCAGCATTTTCATAAATATCAAACATTAGATAGCAAAGGAATCTCATGTTACATAATATGCACTTGATTTGTTATGAACGCATGAAAATATACATCTGTCATTCTTTGGATCAATTCAATTACATTGTACATATTAACGAAAAAAAAAAAGAAAAAAATTGTTTAATTTATCTGAAAAGCAAAATGTCAAATGCTATACATTTCACATCCAACGACATCACAGCAAAAATTTTGGGAATGATAGTTATTCAAAATTTGAATCTTTTTGATTTGGAAATTAATTTTTTTTTTTTTTTTGGATGCCATTTGGAGGAAGTTTGAATTTGAATACAAGAACGTAATTCCCAAATTAATCTTTTTTTGTTGCTGTTCACTGGTTTTTACAAATTATTTTTGCTACAAACTTTGAGTCAACAACTGTTAGCAAAGTGGCTTTGCATATCGGAGAAAATCTGGCTTTCTGGATAGTCAAATGGTTTAACTGAATTTATTAATTGTGTGAAAACGTGTTCAATTTCTTATTTTGCAAGCTGAGAGTCTTTCAGACTACTCTTGGTTTGTTTGTTTACACTTTTATTAACACTTACAAACAATGAAAAAAAAAAAAACCCACAAACTCTTTCTAAACTCTCATGTATATTTTTTAATACTTCAAGCACCAAGTATACTTATCATCAGAATTCTCATACATTACTTCAAACCATAACATCCACTCATAGCCATTTGTCTTATTAAATAAGAAACAAAACTCCTGTAACCCAAATGGATAATTCAGTTTACAAATTGATAACACCACTATCTTATCACAGGAGAAAGAACAAGATGGGCTTATGAGACTTCCTGGCATTGAAAAGGTTAAAATATTTCCTGTTGTGGTTAATTTTCAGGCCCTTTTCTCTTGTTATTTGAAAGATGTGAAGTGAAAAAAAAAAAAATACATGATAAAAAATAAAAATAAAAAATTTAAAAAACACATTTTGATTACACAGATGAATTTATCAGAATTTCTAAGTACTCATTTGTCAAACAACAAATGAAAAAGTTTATTTGTTTTCCCCTCTTCTTTACAATGCTTGTGTTACATCTCTGGTACTTGGCAAAGGTAAGTAATTCAGTTGACAGTCAAAAAAAGACTCATGGTAAACACACTGGCACAAAATACTGGATCTTTTGTGTTAAAATGTGAAGAAAGTTATCAGATCTTTCCTCTTGTCCTAGTGCTACAACAGTAACCTGCACAATACTGACCCATTTGGAGTTAATTGCACAATACTGACCCATTTGGAGTTAACTGCACAATACTGACCCATTTGGAGTCAATTGCACAATACTGACCCATTTGGAGTTAATTGTTTACCAATGGCAAAGTTCCAGAAATGGACAAAGAGAACCTTTGCAGAGACCTAGGTGCTGGCTCGCAACTGCAATTGAAGGGGAAGATTAATGCACAAATTGCAAAAGCTTGATGCACAACACCCCGGTGAGCCTAGATGGAATTAAGGTTAAAAATTAAAGAAGAATTATTCACAGTGCAGTTTGCTTCAATATGTAGGCCTACCTAAGGAAGTTGAAAGCTTCCTGTCACATCATCAATCACATGACATTAAATATGGTGTTCATAACTACCATGTGATCACTGGAAAATGCAGAACAAGTCCAATGTACATTGAACAGATTTTTAACCAAAACTTTGACAAATATCTGGCAGATGTAGTTCTGCATGCAGTTCCTGTTTGTATACCAATAAATTTGATACAGCATCATGTAAATGCACTACCACACAATGAATTTTCTAGTCCTCCTAACTAAGGTTAATGTTTTGTGCAAATTCTAAACTGCCAAATTATTCTCTGAAGCCTGAGGCAGTATACAGTCAGAAATATGAAATTCAAAATCTATATATAAACAGATACCATCAAGATCAAAATTCATTTGTTTAAAGGTCACATCAAGTTCAACCTTCATAAGTCAAGGGAATAAACTGAGATCCCATATTCATATACTGAAATACACTAAATGTCTTAGCCTCACATGCTCAAGCTTCACCATGAAGTGGAGAGTTAAAACTGTAATAAAACTGTATAAAGTGGTACACAGATGTAAAGCCTGGACTAGGTAATGATGAAAATACTACATGTACAACAAAACTGTTCATACATTATATGGTATCACATTAAAATAAATATTTTTGATGAGATCTAATTCAAGAACAAAATATGATTCACAGCTTTGCAATAAACATGAAATTTATGTCAAATTCAAGCACATTATGTTTTACTATTTTGAACTTGCAAAATAATTTCTTTTGAGATTCATATACCTCTCATGATTATGAAAGAAATTAGAAATGGTACTGAGCAGTAAATAAAATGTTTTCATTTCATTTGTCTGATTCTTTCAAATATAAAACTTAATTTTCACATTACACTGATTACTGGCTGTTCAAATTTATTCAGCTGTACAAATAATGATATATAGTCGACAGCCCTATTTGTGGGCATACACTGAAAACTGCTGCTTGAAAATAAAAACCAATGGTTTTCATTATCAGTGATGATAACAGAAAAGTGTCAAAAAAGAGGAAAATTTTTGGTCAACTCAAAACATGTCAGAAAACAGCCCTCACCCCTCTCCAACCCATATGCAAGCCTATCTGATAAAAAAGAAAGTCTTATTTTCATATCAAACTATTTAAAAGAAGGGGGGAGGGGCATACTGGAAGGGAGGCAGGGTGGGTCCCAATGCCTACTGAAGAAAAAAAAAAAAGAGGATTTCCGCAAATTGGCGGAAAATTATCATCACTGCATTATTTCTGATCTGAAAAATATTTTGCTACATGAAAAAACACAACACCCTCGCAAACTGTATTTACATTTACATTATAGAATCTCAGTATAAACTGCAAGCTATCATCCTTATGACCACCTGGACAGATTTTTTTTTATTAAATCAGACCGGCTGACGTTGACAGGGCAGAAGTGACTACAAAGAAATCTATACAAGTGATCTAATGATTACACAGAGTGAGAGCACAAGAGAGCTATCTGATATATTCCTAACTTATATTCCATGTTCACACAACACCTGTTTTAGCTTCTTGTTCGAAAACAAATATAAATATACTTTGAAAGAAAGTGTAAAAAAAAATAAAAAATTTTTTTTCAAAACAGATTGATACAGAGTGAAGCAAATTTTGACCTCCATGTTATCAGAAATTACGATCAGCATCTCTTAAAATAAAACTGAAACTCAAAGGAAAGACTCTATGATGATTACATACAATGTATCATTTACACAGCATTGAACATATGACTACAATAAAAAAAACCTTTACTCAAGTCATAGATGTGTACACTCCCAAGAATTAACTCTTTTCATAAACTAGGGTTTGCCTGTTCTTCTCATTTTCCTTAGCTGAGTGCAAATGTCCATTTGTGACAGCTTGCAGTAATTTTACTTGCATAATTCTATTATAATGCTGTCTCTAAATGTAACAATCTTTTCTTTTAATTTCATAATGGACTTAGTTTTCCCGAGCTGTTTATGAATGGGTTGCATTAAAGTTTATGCTATTATTTTTTTGATACCACTATGGAATATCTCAAAGAAATGTCGATTTGAGAAAGCAATCAGGTAAGAAATACTTGATATGAAAAGATAAAATGTGTTCACAGAATCCACAATTCCCATATTTCTAACCCGGAAACTTCTCCATCAAGTTTTCTGATACTATTCATAGCTAACCTATCCATTGTCAACAATGGTGAGGAGTCTCGCTCCGGAATATTAAATACTATAGCTCATCTTACTAACAGAGTCCACTGTTGAACAAATCAAGCACAGCGGAAAAATAAAAAAGTAAAAAAAAAAAAACACAAGCCATGACAAGGCCGGAATCCACACAATTATTGCAGAAGATCATACATCATTAAACATGAAATACAATAAGCTTCTTTTCATACTATGTACAGGTAAAATCTTTTTATCTGAGCAAAACTTCTGCCTTCATAGCCTTGGCTAGTCTTGAACATCACATGACAAAAGTCAATTAAAAAGTGAATTACAAGAAGTTAATCATTGCAATTTTTAAAAAAGCATTACAGATAAACAATGGAAAGAGTGTAATGTTAAGGTAAAAATGGCGACTAGAGTCTGAACCTGGCTAAAAATCATACAACAGCACCATAATAATTAAAGTTGTAATTGTAAAGAAATATCACCATAGAAACATATTTGATAGCTGTTATTGGAAAGCATTAAACATGCTGATTGACTCTGTGCCAAATCTTGGCAAAATGATAAACCAATTAACAATTCTGATAGTTTTCCTTAATGTTCTGTTGAAAAAAGCAAGAACATGACTGACAGATACAATTATAAAAAAAAAAAAAAAAATCCAAATATTATGGATAAATTGCACAAAACCCATGGAGACAGCTGAAGCCCATTTGATTTATCAGCAAAATAATCAAAATGAACAGTGGAACATATTCGCTTTCTAACAAACTAATAGAAACAAAAACCAACCTTTATGTCATTTACATACGTGGAATACAGTGGTCTCCACCTAAGAGTCCGCCTCTGCTGGGAAACAAATTTTTTCACTATAATTTACCTGCCTAAGAACCCACTCCCAAATAAAAAAAAAGTCCACTTGGTGGCCAGTGCCAAGCCTGAACATGCAAATATTCATTGTATTGTTTTATATCATAAAATCTACTGTGAAACCAACCCACGCATGGACTAGTTTGTAACCATTTCTTTGTCAGCCAACACAAAGGGTAACATTTGTGAAAGGTTTTGTGTATAAGAGAAATAGTTCAGGAATGGTGTTTTCCTGCTTGATCGGTCTGGCTAATTCTAACCTCTTGCATCACCCCTAAAATTATCCATGGGATAACTAGCTATATCTATATCATGGTTTCATTCAACAATGATACGCTTATGTAGAAACTCACTTGATCTTTAAAGGAGCTGTGCATTTCTAATAAAATTATTAACCAGGAAAGCTCAGAAACCATTAGATCTAATTATAACAACTACATAATGAAGAATGCTGTTCTTGTTGCGAGAGACATCTTTAACTTACAGCAATGATGAACTATAACATAGTAGTCAAGACAATAGCTAGGTCGTTAGGTGACCTTTCAATCCACATAAATCTGTTCCTCCCATTAACAGGGGTCCCAGGTGGAGTCCACTGTACTCTGTTTCACTAAACACTGCTATATCAATGAATGATATGCTAAATGCATTGATGTTTATTCTTCTATCAATGAAAAGTTTCACACAAAATATAATGTTAAAAGCAAACGATACTGAAAATACATTTCACAGCCAAGATTAGTTCTATTGCTGAACATATGTTTTGTTTTTTTCTAAACTTTGAAGTAAGTACGGTAACTTAGATCTGAATAAAGAAAAAAAAGACTAGGGTCATTCAGTGATCACAATTCGACTAGGACAGTTTCATGACTATCATTTATAATACAATAAACATCTAACGTGGATTGTACTATGCTATGTCTTCTTCTACATTTGATCTATTTGGTTGATGATGTGGCAATGGGATTGGGATTAGCTCTGGACTAAAATGAATGTTGAAATCACAATCCCCAATTAATTACAATCAGGAAATTAATCAGTAATATGATTATTCCACACCCTGGCCATGAATAACAACATATAGTTTCAATTTGAAATATGGTTTGTAAATAATTCTATGACAATAATAATAAAAAAAAAGGTTTAGACATTGCAAATCAATCTGGTACATCCACCACAACATATATCAATCAGGCAGTACTTCATATGGCTGAGACAACCAAATAATGCATAAGATGTTCTCATGTGTTGCTGGTAGCTGAAGTACAAATGGCATGCGCAGTCATTGTATATTTCCCAGCTGTACAGGAGCATCTTCAAACTACATAGCTTTGTATGGGATACTGTTAACTAGAGCCAAGTTCAGACAAATGATATCCATGGGATGATGAACAAATCACTGTTGTAAAAGCAATGATTCGTAGCTTGGTGGCGGAGGAAGCGATGATGTGGGTTGTTCTGTGATGGGAACAGCAGAATAGCCGGTGGAGGTTGGAGGGGGAGGACATGGGTAGTTGCTGGCATGTTGCTCATCTGTCTGAGGGTTGACATGACCGTTGCCTGGCAACTGCTGCTCAACATTAAGGAACTGGTCGCTGCTGTAGTAAGGGTAGCTGGGAAGGCGGCGGAATCTGTTGCGTCGGGAGGCTGCCGAGGACGGGGGTCTCGAATGGTTTTCAGTGGTGGCCAAATTGTCTTGGCCTCCATCATCATCGTCATCAACATCTGCTTCATTTTCATCACCTTCCTGGGATTCCATGCGCCCAAAGACACATTCCTCGTAAGATGGTGGAACTGTCCACAAAAGAATGAAACACATTAAATACCATGCATGTGAGGTTTTTACATGGTGGATATAGTAAAGATTGAAAAAACATGCACCTGCAATTCAAGAGATTCAAGACTGGCAAAAAATTCAAATATGAATGGTATAGCTTATGATTCTACATGCCTCACAAAATCCTCATTTTAACACACACATACATAAAATCTGTCCATAACACCAATATTTTCTTGTTCATAAATGAATCTATTTCCCCATTTCTGCAAATTACAAAAAAAAAAAAAGAAAAAAAAAAGAAAATGACCAATCATCATATGTTAACTCCTAGTTTCTCAGCTCAAGTTCAGGAATTTGCAGCTCTTTCTAACCAACAGTAAAATATATTAACTGCTCACGTTCATAATTTTGTCTGGATGGTGGTGTGGTCAGCTCTAGATCAACAGATTCTGGCCCAGTGTTGGATCTTGATCTATCAAGTGGACCAGTGTTGCACAGGGGTAGGGTACCAATAAAGATGTGGCAACCCAACTTGATGGTGCGCCATCCCACTGGGACAGAAAGCTGAAAACACAAAATATTCCCAGCATAATATATAACAGAATTGTCAAGAGCAGTGCACATTAAGAAAGGCAACCTGATATCACTGTGTGTGAACTGGCTGGGATTAAAAGCTGAAAATAAAAAATCAGCAGATATTCTACAAAAAAACAAAAAAAAACTGATGAGGTCATGAAATACTGATATCTATGACAGCCAACAGAATGGCAGTGCTATGAGTGTGTTTGCTAACTCTCGAACACATCTTTCTGGTCCCTGAATTTGTTTCTAGTTCAAAGAATCAGAATCACTCAAATGCTTTTGATCTCCATCCTTACCAAACCTCACAGTTATCAAAAAATGTTCTGAGGTATGTATAAAAGTCTTGACCCCAAAACTGATTTCCCATAAACAAGCAGAATGGTCTGAAAGTAGCAAAGTTCCATACATGTAGCAAAGTTTCATATACGCACCACATTCACACTAAAACACATGAATGCATGCACACAAACTCACAAACAAAAAAGGAAAACAAGAAGAAGTGCTATTCTAACAAATGTTTTCAGTTACCACTCATCATTCTTCCTTTCACTACAATTCATATGTGTGGCACCCAGGGCAAATGAGTCGGAAGTCGATCGCGGAGATTTTAAGTTACGGCTGTTTTTAACTTATCTCCGACTGAGATACCAAAATTTTTTATTTGTTTTCCACAAAATGAAAATTCAACCTTTTCTAACCTGAAAAGAAAAATTTGGTATCTGAGTTGGAAAACAGTTAAAAACAGCCATAACTCACGATCGTCCAGAGTGACTTCTTACTCATTTGCTCTGGGCACAAGACATATTGTGGTAAGATGCTCCAGACATAGAAACCTGAAGAAGAAATTATTTCCAAATTGAATCCATTTTCTACTGAATCTCACTCAGACATTTGGTGGGCTACAATAAAGTAGGCCATGTTCAGGTAGTTCATAATAAAATTTATCACATCTGATACACTTTTTGTTGTATTCAGTTTATTAATCTTTTTATACAAAAGGTACCTATGTTTCTTCTAACACAATGCCATTCATAACATCTATAACAAAGCTCTTTAAAAATATTCCAATGGCGATATCTGCTCAAAAAAAAAAAAAAAATCATAAGACAACTTCTCCCCAGTGGTACTGTGACTCAAGCACTTCCAACTCTATTCTCTCCCACTTCCTCCCCATTCTAGGCAACATCTTGCTGATAAGTGTCAGGTAACTTTTAACTACCAAAGGGCTCACATGGTTATGTAACTATCACTTTCTGTACCCAATCTGGGCAAAGGAAAGTTTTTCTTTATCATCAACTTCACTTCCAGATGGCACTTCACTTCCAGATGGCAGCCACAATGGTACAGGGCTAAGGATTATTACTGCAAAGTGCTTGCAGTTCTACTTTTTGAGAGACGAAGATCTCTTTTCTTCATACACCGAATGGTCATTTTCAGTTACATCATCCTCATTAAATACACAATTCTCATCATCCGGATCAAATGAGAGTTCAAGTTCATTCTCCACAATATCAGTGAGTAAAAAATATTACATATTTCTTCACTGGACATATGCAGACAAAACTATAAAAGACAATGTAATGTATCACACACAACAGTTTTCCTTAGCTGATTTGAAACACGTTTTAACTGTCTAACACTGAATCCTACTGATACTTTTTGACATGAACATACACTTTCCAATCATTCTGAAAATATTCTTGCAAGAAAAAAATCAAATATACCTCAGATTTGTATTTGTAATAATTATGATGCAAAAGTTTATTTACCACAGAGTTCCAGCATGTCACAAATGATACATTATCTTTAAAAAAATGTTTAAAAATAATTCTGATCTCTTAAAATTTAATTTATTA
The DNA here is from genome assembly GCA_038406235.1 of Peronia verruculata. NCBI lineage: Eukaryota > Metazoa > Mollusca > Gastropoda > Systellommatophora > Onchidiidae > Peronia > Peronia verruculata. The sequence goes on from JBCAUA010569477.1 coordinate 13,162, forward strand.
CATACAAACACAAGACAAGATCTAAAGGACTAAATCAGAAGAGGAAAGCAGTTTGCTTACATTTGTTTTTAACTGAGCTGCTTCCCTATACACTGTTACTACAGAATAATGGCAAAAATTCAATCGATCTTCTAACCGAACTTGTGCAACACCCTGCAACACCCTCTTGGGTGCCGATCATAAATTTTGCTGGGCATGAATAGCATTGTGCAATTAGTATTTACTTCAGAATTGTCATAAATTAGGCATATGATTTAGTGTTCTAGATTAGGATACAGTGGGTCTCAGAGGGTGGTTAAAAATGAGACAAAAAGAAGCTTCCTTACACTGATTTCATACATGATGTCAATAATGCTGCACCCTTGCAGTAATGATGGTGCCACTGCTGGGATAATACAGTAACTGTTGTAGTAAGTTGCTTTGCCGGCACCAATTTCATCATTGGTCTCAAAGAGCACCCAGTTATTCACTTTGTCATGGTATTTAGGATTACCAGAGGAAAACAAGCTGTCACTGTAACCAGTGTAACGAACAGTCTGTGGAAGAAGAAAGGGCTCTGAAACAATAACCACAGCAAACAGAAATCTTGAGATTAATATTACAAGTTCAACACCTATCATCATAATATACTGTACCATCAAGACAATATTAATGATTTCCATGTTATCAATAATTAGATTCTATAACATTGCATTCATTATCATCATCATGGTATCCATGACAAATTCTCTGGGATGCATTGATCGCAATTAAAGAAGTCCCTGGGCATTATTAAGCCATATTAGAACAAAGAATTTAGGATATATTGTTGTTTCTCATTCTATTTTGAATCCAAATACAAAACAAACCATCTGCAATTTTGAAAGAAGATAATGATTCTGCAAATTTTTGTTTGTGAGCAATTATTTCTCCCCAATAAACAAAACTAATCAAACATACGACACTCATTTTATTGCACACAGAAACAGCTGTTAAACTCATTTCATCAGTTCAAGGACATTTATGTGACATATATTGCTATGTTTCCTCAAAGCTACATTTCATGATATCTCTTGGGAATCAGTTTTTGGAACACTGAAGTCTATATGTATAGAATGTAGTGTTTTCATTCAGAAATGGGTATGGCAAACCTCTCAACAGTGAAAAATTTTTGTCGATGACAGAAACATTCTCATAAGTTCAAATAATGATCACCAACTTACCTGGATCAATGACATTCCTATACCACAAATAGATGATGTGGCTTTGTTGTTGATCATCATGTCATAGTACATGGGTTCTCCCGACACAAAGCCACTCTTCCGCAGCCGTAAATAAGCACAAACATTGCCAGAATCACAACAGCAGCCTTCATACATCTCTTCTTGCTCCAGGTTTTGTGGAAGCTGGGAATGCCACAAACAAATTTAGAAAATACAGCCACCATTCTCTCCTCCTTTTAAAAAAAAAAAAACAAAGACAACCATTGCCATGCTCAATTTTGCTCACAATTCTCGTTGTTACTCAAAGAATCTTACTGAAATCAAACAGCTGATTCATCATAAAAAGAATAAAATCAGATTCTTGTCTGTAAGGGTGGGGGTTGTGTTATGTCATAAGTTATTATTACCACTTGATTTTTACACTTACGATATATGATGATGTTACGTGTTTTTTATTATGTTGTGAAAGGAACAATTCAATGATAATAACCATAACTGATGTCTTATGTGATAACAGCTCAGTATGTTAATGTACATGCAATGTAGACACAATGGACAGCTGTGGAAACAAAAACAAAAATACAAAAAAAATTTTTTTTGTCTGTTTAACACAGTCACAGCCAGATTCACAAACTCACAGCAGCCCCAGGCACTGCAGCCAGATCGAGATGCCTGATGACAGTCAGATCCTGCTCGATCGGAATGATCCCTTTCCATCCTCTGTCCATGGTTACTATACACTGATAGCGGACAAAACCTCGTCGGCCCTCAAATGAAGATGGCACTTCTGAGGGCAACGTGAAGTCAAATGGATACACATGCATTCCTGGTGGCTGGCTGAGATTGGGGTCTGCGAAAAAAAAAAAAAAAAGAAGAAATGAAAAAAATACATAAGTCAGAGCAAATACGACTGCCATTATCATGACATGAATGAGATACCTGGACTGAAAAATAAAGTGTTAAACCTGCCAAATTTAAAGTTATACTACAGTTCACTCAGCACTTAAAATTCCACGTGAAGAATTATATGATCAAATGAAAATTGACAGATTTATAATCCTTTCATAAAGATATCTGCATTTTCCAATTTATTGCCATGTCTTAACAACTCAGTAAACAGGTATATGAGGCAAAACAGTCTTTTCTTAGGAAATGGTGAAACTGTTTTTTTTTTAAATAGCACATGCCCTTAAAATATGTCTAAGTAGTCACTCAAAATAAGCAGACTCGACTGTATGATGTTCCACTGCGAAATGCATCTTTCAAAGACTAAATAAACATTTTCCAAACCATGAATGCATATGTCAGGGTAAATTATCCCTTCTTCATCAGTACCTCTACATCTGAATAGTTGATACTCATTGTTGATGTAAACCTCAGTAGCCTGATAACGCTTTGATGTATCACCATTGGAGACATCCCATTTTGCCTTGGCTCGTCCACTGAATTTAATATTGATGCCTGATGAAAGAAAAGAACATCAACAATAAGAACAGCTCATGCTATTTGGAATCTACTGAAATACCTTCTCTCAGGTGGGGCTGAAAAGTGCAAAAATATTTCCCCAAAATCAAGCTTTTCTTTCTAGCTTTGTCAGTTTCCTCCTCTCAAAATCATTTGTCATTATGTTTCAGGACTGAATTTCATAGAGTTTGTGCTATTTCTTTCAGAATTGCATACCCGTAACAAATATCTGAGGGGAAATTCCCAATTTTTATTTAAAGATAATAATGAGAAAAACCACTGCCTTCAAACTGAACACCAACATGGTTCCTTGTTAATTTATTATAAATTATTTCAAATTCACAAATGCTGAACATTTACAGTTTGTTCTTCATAGCAATGCCTTTCTATCTTTACCTGTTATGCAACGATCAGGCTCAGACTATAATAAGGTCATTCTTTACTAGCTTTTTCACTGATTTGCATACTTGATCTGTTGCTTCTTCTATAGCGAAATCAAGCTAAACAGCTCTTAAGGGGGGGGGCGCGTCCTGGAGGTGATTTTTTTTATTACTAGAGTTAGGCTATTTTAACCTTTTCCATCGTATT
>JBCAUA010569588.1:0-16415 GCA_038406235.1 Peronia verruculata
TATCTATCTACCTATCTACCTATCTACCTATCTATCTATCTATCTATCTATCTATCTATCTATCTATCTATCTATCTGGCTGACGTTTGGACGTAGATATTGTAACTAAATTTCTGCCCAGAAAACAGCTTTTGAGAAGTGCTGTAACATGGAGCACAGATAATTGGATTTATCACCAGGACTGAAATAGAGGCAAATATTTGTATTGCCCTGTGAATGTTATTTCAATAATGAACTTTTTGTCCCGGTCTCCCAGGCCCTTATAAGAGAAAAAGATAGTTTTAGTGCATCTCTTATACCCGGAGAAGTCAAAATGCCTCATTTGCTCTCAGCCAGCATGCAGCATTGTAACAGATTACTCATAACCTTGCATTGTCTTTCAACGTGAGGCAGTTTTTCTGAGTCGGCCTGTTCATTGTTATCTAAGATATATTTATCTACATGCATTTGACTGTGAATTTATGCTGTATGTACACTGTTCTCCGGCGGGGTCCGGGGTTTCTAAGTAGGTTATCTGCTCCCACCTGCAGGCATGGTACCATAGTGTCGTGTTGTTTTTGACCGCTGTTGTGGACAGCTGAGATGGCCACCGCTACTGGAGGTTGAAAAGCTTGTGAAAAGCATTACCAGTAAATGGTTATTGATCACATTATGATCACATAACACAATAGTGTTATGATATTTTTTTTTTTTTACCACGATTGTGGACGGCTGAGATAACCACCGCTACAGGTGGTTGACAAGCTTGTAAATACCATAACCACCTGCAGGCGGTGTAGGCCCGCAATCAGTGGGGTGTCTCCCATAGAGTGCCATCCTCGACATTCCATGGGAAACATCTCTTCTCTCTCTCACTTTTCTTACTCCTGTCTTCTATCCCGATTTCTTTCCCCTCTTCTTCTGACGCACTACAGCCGTGATCGTGCTGATTAAACCCAACACAACAAGAACAACAAGCTTGTACACTGTGTCTTATCAACGCTGACTAAACATTTCCTGACAAATAAAAATTTATTCTATCTAGTTATCCTATCTTTTCCTGAAACATAAAGTGCCATTCTTTTAAACCTGATGAATAAAGGGGTCATTGAAACCGTGTTGCCCAGTAGTTTCTACTGATAGGATTATAGTTTTATGACAACGAATGACAGTGAGCACTGACTACATGATAAACGTATGTCCCAAAAAAGTATTGGTTCAAAGAGGTCGGCAAAATGCTGGAGCTTGGCTGGGTGATCAGATAAAATTGAAAACAGGAACCACACTTTAGTGTTAAATAATGGCAGTCGCACATTCCCTTTCTGGATAGGCGCAATCAAAGTCACTGGCAATGGCGAGTGTAGGAAGGCGCTCCATTTGAATCATTTGTCGGCAGGATGTGAGAAATATACGCCTAGTTTCTCACGGTTCTTCCTGCATGATGAGATTTTGAAATGAAACATCAAACATAATCGGCTTAAAATTGAAAGACAAATTCTTTTACACTTTACAGTTACAAATTAACAAACAAATAAGCAAGTAAACTTAAAATATCAGGAGGATTTCATTTAATGGAGGTTTCATTGATTCACATAACAAGTTCAACATTAGCAAGAGGAATCGCCACTTACAATTGCAGTAAAGAACATGGAGAAAGAAAACTCTCGCTAGTCCTTGATGGATCGACAGGTGTGATAAAAGGACATAGTAGTTTCTGTCGGATGTCCATGAGACACTCGGAGTTCGAGAAAATATGTTATCTGCCAGACCAAGGCTGGCTGTGGTGAGATAGTTTCAAGGATTTCTGAAATAAATTACTAAAGTCCGAGGTGAAACAGGAACTAGTTCACACAATCAGTCTGCTTTGTCATATATCTTTATATGTCTGCTGAATACATATATGGTTGTTAACGTAGTCATATAGATACCGAAATAATTATAATTATGTCTTATCTAACATTTTAGTACGTAAGGGTCTAGATGTTTATATCATAGGATGAGGGAATATCAGCTATCTGGCAGGACAATTTGTTGATGTGGGAAAATAGGCTTTATTTTGTGATGGTTTTGATTTCAGTTTTTTACTCTATCATGGTTCAGTAGAAAAGGGGGGGGGGAGAGTGATGAGGATTTGGGAAAGAGACTTCAAGTACGAGAAAAGCATTTTCATTCAATGTGATGAGGATGAGTATCGAAGTGACAAAGAAAGACTGTGGAAGAGAGGGAGTGGGGCAGGGCGTGGTTGGGCCTTGGGTCAGTTGCTTTCTGGCTTTGTTTTTCGATGCAGTAATCAACACCAAGGTATCGTTTGTCATTCACCACATAGTGAATAGATAATCTGTGTTTATCGCTTACTTTCTGAGGTTATTCTTCCTGTTTTCCTCAGACTGGGAATGCGGTTGTTATCTACAGATGATCACAAGGCCTTTGTATGGTCTTAGTTCTTTCATTTAGCCTAAACATTGCTTGCCCTTCTCCTGGTAGTTTGTATAGTTCCGACAATGAAGACGAGCTGCTGAAACTCTTTCTCACCATCGTTGTGCAGATGTTTTTGTGAGTTATTGTCATATTATCTAGCACAGCCTTCCAGTTCCATAACTGATTTTCTTCTTATTCTTGAGGCTGTAGACAGTCTAACACTGACCCTTTGGTTACAAGATCGTTGGTCTTCACTGCCGGGTACACTCAGTCACAGACAGACTAGCATTCAATTAGCTGATCTCTGGAGTATTTTGTTTAATCTTGTTTATCAACATTTTATGTTGGTTTGCGTTTTCTACCTCCAAATATACATCAAGAGGAGTTAGGTTACAGTTTATCAAAGAGTTTCTGTGATCCCAGACAGACATATTTCTCTGATTGCGTAATTTGTATTTTAACAGATTAAAGCATAAAAGAAATTCTCACTAGTAAGTCTGATCTCTTCCCTTTGAAGCTGCGATAAAATGGTTGAGCTTGCTCATAGTGTGATGTTAACCAATGGTAAAGCGAAGGTTAGGTAACAGGACAGTTTTTGGTATACAAAAATACAGAGATAAATTAGTGATCATCCGGACATCAAGGACACAGAAGATAAAACTAAACTGAGCGTATTTATGAGAATTCTAGTCATCCATTGACAACCCAGAAGTGTCACTTGGTAAAGTAACAAAGGCAATATACCTAAAGGGCTCAATAATTTCCTAGTTATCTGCAGGAAGAGAATCTAAAACAAGCCCACCATGTCTCTTTAGGCTTGACCTGATGTAACATTGCACATCGTTTATACACTCTACAGACAGCAGGCCCACTCTTGTAGCGGCGGGCCTGCCCGGTCTGGGGCAGTGAGGCTTGAAATGCCGGTTATTATTCTTTTTTTGGCCATGTCCCGTGTTGATTAGTAACTTTTTCTCATAGGATTAGTGGAAGAATGTCACCAGGCACTGAAATATCTGCTTCTGTGGTCTCGGAAGAGTTCATGTTTTATTGGTATTGCTTGTGCTCGCATTGTTAGTTTCCTTGCTTCTGGCAGCTTCGACGGTTGAGAAACCTGGGTTGTTGTGGAAATGTCCAAGTAAACAACATCAATTTTTATTAGTGAGATTGGCGTCGGAATGGTACAATACATGACATTTAGTTCAATATCAGATCCGTCTTTGCTCAGCCGGAGTGGATTCTGTTAGATCCAGTGGACTATCCCTCCCTATTGACTGCTGCAAGGAACTGAGCAGTGGTTGAAGCGAAGTTAGAACCACTGCACTACAGGGTTATTGTTTACACTGGTCAATATTCCAAATTGAATTTGACACACTAAGAGAAGTTAACAGGTGATGGCCGGTACCATGTTCAGGAAATTGAGAGGAATTGATTCGCTTTGTTGTTGTTGTTGTTGTTGTTGTTGTTGTTCTTCTTCTTCTTCTTCTTCTTCTTCTTCTTCTTCTTCTTCTTCTTCTTCTTCTTCTTCTTCTTTTACTAGAACAGTATTCGAGGAGCAGACTTGCAACATTAAATCCATGTTACCTTTTTTTTCTTTTTGTCATACACATTGTCGCAATTAGAAGTTTAGCCTCGGGCAACCTATTCCTCTGTTGACCCACACAAGGAATAAAATTACACCTAAAAATATGTCAAGAGCCAAGTTTCATCGATTCCACAACAATAAGGGATGAAATCAAAACTGCCCCCACCCCTTTTTTTTTTTTTTCTCCAAAATTTGAGTCAGATCGCTTAGCACCGTTTGCATTCTCTGTCCTCAGTAAGAAGGTGAACTTACCATTAAAGTTGTTGACTGAAGTAAAGGATAAAACACCCGAGTATTAATAAGTGAACATGTCGTACAACGTCATTTACAAGAACTAACACTGAAGTTACGTCGTGTTCATTGTCATTAGATTATCCGCTGCTAAACCAGCCTCTCGCTTCTTGCGCTGATGACGTGTGCATGGCACCGAGGGCCCACACGACATAACCTGACCAGTTTTCGCCTTTCGTGTGAGAAACTAAGCGTCTTGTCCGACTCTGTCATTACGTGCCGTCTCCTTCAAGGAAGAAATATCGGGGATACACCTGATTGGCATGCTTGAAATCGATCGAGTGTCTTTGTTTACAAGCGTCTCTCTCTCTCTCTCTCTCTCTCTCTCTCTCTCTGTGTGTGTGTGTGTGTGTGTGTGTGTGTTCTCTCTGTTCTGTTCCAGGAGATTTGAGTTTAATTTTGAATCACTCGTTCCGTTCCTCCTTTCCCCAATTTCTTCCACCTCCCCCACCCCCCCCTCCCCCCACCCCCCACACTCCCCACTCCTCTCCCAGGTTTTGGAGTTTCCTAGTGAAAGGTCGGCCCGTGCTGATCGGTGTCGTATTGTTTCCTGTCCCAGCCTGTATGTAGGGTCGACTACAGTAACTATCAGCTGAGGATGACCCCACTCAGGCCTTATGTCAGTGATGACCTATATAACCATGTGATATAATTTTGGTCATCGTGAGAGTGAGTAATAGCGGCGGTGCATGCAACACAGCACCCTGGACAGCGCGGTCTCTTCAGTAGTATGGTTTACTGTGTGCGTCAAACAAAGAAGGTCGTGCCTGGGATGAGAGTAGAGTAGAAAGAGAAGACGGCTGACTTCTTTGTTCGCTCATTATCACTCTTTGTGTTGGTAGATGACGTTATTGATTTGCCCGCAGCGGCCTGCGCGCGCTGTATCGATCTACCCAGTACTCACCCACTTTTCTTTGTGGTGCTACCCGTCCGCTACTTACCATGGCTGCCAGGAGAAACAGCGCGCTCTGGCGCTCTCCCAGTTTCTGGGCCTGTGTCTCGCCTTCACAGCATTGCCAGTATAAAGTATAAATTCCCTCCTGTCAAGCGGTCGCAGTTCTAACCGTCCTCTCGCAAGTCGTGCCACCATGTTTTCATGTGTCAACATCGGTACGAGACCATTGCATGTTAGAATCTTTGGCAGCTTTTGTGTACTTACCATGATCCATTCTTCAGTAAGTGAATATACATCTTCGGTGCTGCAACCTTGAAGGTACATCTGCTGTAAAACTTTGCCATTGATGCATCATTGTTTTCATTATTTCCTTTTTTTTTTTGTTTGTTTTGTTTTGTTTTTATTATTACTTTTATTTATTTATTTATTTTTTCCTCGAGAGAACAAAAAGTTGATATTTTGTGACTGAAAGCAATACTTGTAGCTATAGTCAAGTAGTGGCAAACCTCCAGGAAATGAGCTACAGCTCCGTGTTTTGGATCTAAATCTGTGTAGTCACATTGTTGACCATCGAAAGGATTATAATACCCAATTGTGAAAAACATGACAAGCGCAGACTGTGTTGTGATTTAAACTCCCTAAGTCTGCATTAGCTTCGGCCGAGAAATATCGCCGTTTTGCCGATGCTTTATCCCTCATTCTGATCATGGACATTTTACGCGGAGTCAGTGGGAATCAAAAACGAAAACAACAACAACAAAAAGCGCCTCACTCTGTCAGACATCATTTAGTTGAAAATAATAATAATAAAAACTAGTATGAAGATATGAAACCGGACTCTAGAAAGTGTTTTACAAGGAATAGATACAGACTTTCAGGAATGAAAGATAGAAGAGGTTGAGGGAGAAGAGGTCAGATGAGACGGTCTTGTGCTGACGCACCTCCTCTAGACTGACACTCATTCTTGTTGCGCAGTGCCTCGATCTAGGTCATCAGAGGCAGAGGGTCTTACTGACAGTGGATACCATTGTACTGTTTGCCTTGTTGGTGACAGCCATTTCTGTCTTGATTTGTATCTATGTGACTGAATGTTTTCCACACTGAGGAATTGAATGTCTGAAAACTTAATGACCGGCGGCGGGGGGGGGGGGGGGGGGGGGCTTTAAGCCTGAGTCGTTTATTATGATTTGACGCTTAGAAACGTCATAGTGAGCCTAACAGCCTAGCGCTTGTTTGTTTACTTTTCGCTGTAGATTCAGCCGGAGTGAAACTGGCATTCCAGACATACATCTAAGAACGGTTATCCTGTTTATATGAGGAGCGAATGTGTATGTGTTTTTGTTTTGTTTTGTTTTTTGTTTTTTCGAGTCCGAGAAATGTAAAAATAAATCAGCATACTACGCATTTGCCTTGGACGCTGTCTCTTTTCGTTGTAGCATTATTGGAATTCGTGATCTCCAGCCGACTGTCATTTATCTAGTAGTTGTGTCTTTTCGATTTGTATACTTTCATCCAATGGTGACTGGGGGTTTCTCTTCAGTTGTTAAATTCTTAAGTTTTATGTCCTGAACCTCCGTAAGTTCTGTAAAAGTACTTTACATTTGCTTATGCGAGTTGACACTGAGCTGCGGTTGTGTTTCAGCAAACTGAGTTGAGTTTTAGGTTCTTACAAAATACATGTAGGCAAATTGCGATCTTGAAAGTCATGTCTGAAATGGACAGTGTTTTTCTTACGGTTACGGCACCCTAGGGGCCTATAATATGGTTGCCTCAAAAAACGTCAAGCATCACCAGCCAGCCAAGCGTTGGACTTTTCATCATCTTGTTTGTGAATCGTCTAATATTGTTTTCTATATTCTGCTTTTTAATTTGTTCTTTTTTTAATCGGCCTTTTCTCGTTGTCGACATAAGTATAGGCTTAAGCATATTTTATTGTTACTGCATGCCCTCCATTCATCGTTTGTAAGGTTAAGAAATAAAAGTGTTATATCATAGCGGTCTTGCTTTTGACACATGATGAGCTAGCTGGGGGAGAGGAGGGGGGGGGGCTTGTCGCACAGATATTCGAAACAAAAGGTTTCGAAATAATGTAACCTGTTCCCATCAGAGCTTGTCGGATCTTCTGTTTTCTTTCCTTATTTGTCTTAGGCTGTTATTGTTGATCCTGGCCGTGGATGTTCATTAGTTCATTATAGATTTGGACACAAGGCGGGATAACCACATAATATGTCCGTGCTTGTCTTTGTTTTTTAGCACGTGAAGAAAACGGAAATTTCCTTTTAAAGACTTCATTGTTTGTCTGGTTATTGATTCGAACCCAATTTGGTAAAATTATGGCTTTACCTTCTGCTCTTTTGGGGTGGGATGGTCATGGCTCCTTTAATCCGGGTACTTTAATTAGAAACTGTTAAAAACTGGCTATCTGTCGTTCTTTCTCTCATAGTCTCCACACATCCCATCTAGCAACGACCTTTATTATGGTGATATCTGGTACATTATGTTGCTATTATGTTGCTGTTTTTTTTTTTATTATTATTATTATTATTATTATTTATTATTTTTAATCCTGCGCTGCAGCAAGACTTGGTTCCTTCAGGAAAATATAAAAATGACTTTTACGAGATTTAAAAATTAAAACTTTATTTTAGCCGCCGAGCTGTAATTGATTTTTTTGTAATATATTTCGCTTGTTTTTATTTCCAGGTTATCCTTACAGAATGGCCATCTTCTGAACTAATGTTTTGATACCACACAGCAGTCATGGATGGTTTATATTTGTTCAAGTGACAGTGTAAAACTGAACGTGCAAGTGATTGACTGGAGAAGTCATCGCTATTTTCACAATGGGAAAACTTCAAGGAGAAGGAGGAGGAGGGAAGGCGGATGTCAAAAGGGAAGTGGTGAGCGCCTCAGCCAACCTGGAGGTGATCAGCCAAGAGAGTTTCGTTAAGCGGCTGGAGGGGATGAGCTCGGCGTGTGTGAACTGCCAGAAAGAACGCACTCGCACACAGCGTAACAAACCAGGGCGGAAAGGGAAAGCTGGTCGCCGCAAGCAGCACTCCAAATCAAACATGCCCATTGTTATACACCTGAAGGACACGCTGCGTTCTTCGGGAAAGCATCGGCAGTCTAGTCTGGACGGAGATTCAGACGTGTCCACGAGGTCCACTGACGAGGAGCAGTACACCAGCAGTGGCAGCAACAGTAGTGGGCGAAATGGTCACTACCGGAGCAGCATGGCTGGTGGCCGGGGCGCCAATCCGGATCCACATTTTTCATCCATCTACGGAGACGTTGCCTCGATCCCCGAGTTTGTTCCTCAGTACAGCAGCCACCATTTTCACCAAGCTTGGCCTCAGACCTTGTACCATCACGTGTCTCAGTCAGCCCCTAGCGCCTATCCTCATTTCCCAGCCGTACACAAATCCCCCTACCACAGACTGCACTCCACGGTTCAGAAGGCCAAAGAAAAATCGAGGAAGAATCTCACTGCTCTGATTTCGGTTATAGAGAAAGCTCACCGAAAGGAACCTAAAGATATCGAACCTAACCTCAGTAGGAACTCAGTAGACGGCAAACTGTGCAATATTTTGAACAATGTTTCGCTCTCTACCCTCAATGACGCTGACTTAAAACGTAAGAACATGGCAGAGTGCGAGAACGTAGAGCTCATCTGTAATGACCTCTCCACCAGTGCAGAGAAACTGGCCGAGAGCACAGATGAGTCCGACACCAGTGACAAAGCGTCAGTGGTCTCCAGCACTGATACTTTGTCCGATGACGTGGCCGACCTGCCTGTGCTTGACGAGGTCAAAGGCCACGAGTTCACGGCCGATGAGCTGGAACAGCTGGCTGAATATACCACAGGCGTGCCTCTCATCCGATACGACTGCCCGCCATCTCAGTGCCCGGAATGCATCAACGCCATGTATACCTACCAGTATTTCCAATACGATGGTTGCAATATGTACACGGCGCCAAGAAGTGTCTCTCACCACTACAGTCCACACTCATATCCACATTCTCATTCGCAACAGCAGCGGCAGTCCGGACGCCCTGATGCCCGCAAGAAACAGACAGCGTCCCCTAGGACCTCTACCTCGTCAGATTCGGACGTCTCCTCAGACGTAGAGGACAGTTCCACAACGAGCAGCACATCTTCCCACAGCTCTTCCTCCTCTCCCTCACCCAGCAAAGCCACAGCCTCAGCCAAGGCCTCAGTGGGCAGCAGCAGCAGCAGCTCTTCGGGGGCTAGCTCTAATAGCAGTCAGCATCACCAACACAAGAAAGCATCGAGAAATCCACGGGCAAACAACGCCCGCCACAACTGGAACAAGGAAATCCGCGAGGGCCACCCACCGGTCAAGCGAGCGACGGCCAGTTGGAAGGGCGCTCGGCAGTTGTGGGACATTGATGTGTCCCAGGCCTCACGCCGCGCCCACATGCAGGGCTCCAACTTTACGGACAGTGTCTATATGGACCTGACGGGCTTGGACGTGGCCATCTCCGTCATGTACCACAGCGAGCCCACGGCCGCCGCCCCGACACCTACATGGCCTTATCCCGTCCATTCTCTCTACCAAGCTATGTACTCGCCTACTATCACCACCCCGAGCACCGGCATCAATTTCCCACTCAGGTTCAACAATACCATGTTTTATCCACAGTCCTCTGACATGGTGCCTCCTTGTGACTTCAAAAAATGTAAGTCTCCTCTTGTTTTGCTCTTCTACCTGTTCATGCCCCACGCCCGTTGTCCAGCTGGTCCCTGTATAGCTAGTAGAAGCTGAAATTTCTTTGATAACGAAAACACATGACTGATACATAAAGTAAAATAACACCCGTTTGTGTTTAGTGGTTCAGTGTGTATAACTTAAATTCTTGAGGAGGGGGGATGTCCAGGAATGGGTGAGATTGATGCCCCCATGTTCTCTCACACAAAAACAGAAGCATTCACATTTGTTTACTTCATCTGCAGTCATGTCAATTACAGTAAATAACTGCTCTATCTTCCTTCTGAAATGTGGTCATGTATATTCGCTACAGCAATCAAAAGTATGCACCGATGGTTGATAGTTTTTTTTTTTTTTTTTTTTTTTTTTTTTTTTCGGGCTTGTTGTTATTGTTATATTATTGTTGTTTTTTACTCTTGGCACCCCTTCCCCCCCCCCCTCCCCCCACACACACACACACTCTCCTGTCCTCGTGTTACATTTTGTAAGATTTCCATCATAATATTGGGAGAACTTCTGTTTCTACTGTTTGGCTGAGTTTTCAGTGGCTGTCAAGCAGAACATAATTTTATGGGTTTTTTTTTTTTTTTCACCGAGCTCATTACATTGCAGACATTACTTGTTCATATTTAGTAAGACTGAATAGTCCCGAATCATGCAGGTACCACAATGTTACGCGCTACATGTGTCTTTTAACCCCTGGACGTGGTTATGCAGGTACGAAATTGGCATTGCGTTGAGGCTCTTTCTTTCCATTGCAGTCCAGTTTTAAATTGCACAGATGGATCTTGTGGTGGTCATTATTTCATTAGTATTGCAGAGAAGATATCCTTTTTCTGGGTTAGGGCTTTCATCTCTGGGAAAAAGATTGAGAGAGAGAGAGAAAGAGCAAGAGAAAGAATGTAAGGCAATGATTAAGGACAGACAGCCCAGTTCATTGCGTTAAAAGCTTTCTTCTCCCTTGGGGACATTTGTCGCTTATTTTTAAATGCTGCTAACCAGCTAGTGTTTTTCAATTCTTCTGGAGCAAGGCGTCTTCTGTTGTTGTGTTTTTGTCATTTGTTTTGCACTGTTTTATTTTTCTTATTTTGTTATCCAGCTTTTTTTTTTTTTTTAAATCTTATTATCTATTTGTAAAAAAAAAAAAAAGTCCTAGACCGATGTGTGTAAAACATTTTTTTTTTTTTTTTGTAAGATGGAGGTCCACCATATTCGTTATCATTTGCTCGTAACTGCACTAACTGCATCTGTTTGTCCGACAGGACATAAAATCGCAACATTAATATAATAATGTCAATAACAACAACAACAACAACTAGAACAATAATTTAATACTAAACGGCAGCAAACACAAACAAAAGCGAATGTTTCCTTTGTTGTGCATGCTGGACGTCATCCGCTTTCATTTTAAATTATATTGGCCTCAAATCCCGAAAAACAGCAACAGGGCACAGTTTAAAGAAAAGCCAGTTATTTACTGCATGAGAAGTTTAGAAGTGAAAGTCCACAACAATGCTTATGCATCTATATTTAATTTCTTTAAAACTGACTGATAGGACAGAGAAAAGCCGAGTAATAGGTCTTTATTCTATTGGGTTATTTGTTTGATCACCAGTGAATATCTCCTCTCTTTCTTTTTGGATCTCCTCGATTCCATGCCATTACCGTCCTAATTCCTGCCTAAAGCTTGACTTCTGAGGATGTTTCTTCCAAACAAAGAAAGTGGACGATTTTAGTTCAGTAAGATGGAATGTGCATTCTGCCTTATAATTAATTGCTTCTGAGCTACTGAACCCAAAGTCGGCGAACCAAAACTTCAGACGCAAAAGTATGTATAATGTTAAAAAAAAAACTCCTCTTCACAATGCCTTTTTGTTTTGTCGTAAGTCAAAGGGACACAAAGGATCCTTGTGTGACAAAGAAAATCAGTGCAAACATCATGTTTTTATATTATAATTATGTGCAGTTTATGGCCGTTTGTATGATACCTGTTCTGTTTCCACTCCTTCTTACCATCCACGCCCCCCCCCTTCCCCTTTTTGTATGTGTTTGTGGCAATGAACACACGTTCGTAGCTGGTTCATAGCTCGAGAAACTGGTTCTCTTTCCCACGACCCATTGCTACAGATGTGGCGAATGTTTGCTGGATGAGAATGTTTCAGCCATATTAGACATTAACGCATCACAAATCTCCTCGTGACGCTTACAGGAGCATGTCATGGGCATTCACCGAGGGATTGAAAGGTTCGGGAGGGGGGGGGGGGGTAGGGCAGAAAAAGCAAAATAGCGGTTGGAATAATACTTTTCAGTTCTATGCCTTTTGTTCTCTTTTTGTTATCATTGTTGTTGCTCTTTAGTGTTGTTGTTATTGATAGTTCACCCAAACTACTACCTGTGGATTTCATGATGTGGAAATACATGTACTAAATATACAAGCGGTGAAATATCCAGACCGTGGAGTATCGCACCTCTATCTGTTCACCAGATAGCGCAGAGGTACAGGACTGTGTCTCCCGACGACTTTGCTACGTCATCAAATTAAATAATAATAATAATATGGCAAGCACGCGGTATACAAATTTTCGCTTTAATTGCCGGCATTTTTACCCAGGCGAGGTGTGGCCGCGTCTGATATTCAGAATGTCAGGTCGATGGCCTGTGATAATAAATCCAAACCTAGGTTTTTCTTTTGAAGGCAGCAAGTAGCGATTAGAGGATGTGGCCTAACTAGAAAACTATTGCCCGACGAAGTTATTGAACAGTGACAGTGACTGCCGATAGTGATCGATAGTGCTAATTGACGGTTACGGTTTCGTTTAGCGTTGCAGAACAAAGTTTAATGTCACGTGGTCTTTTGAACAGGCACATTAATTGTTTCCAGTTTTGTCTTGGGCAATTTGGGGAGGGGAAACAGAAGGTGGAGTTGGGGGGGGGGGAGGAGGGGAGGGGTTAACAAGGGAAAATGTCATCACTCTTAAATACCCAGGTTCACCTATTGGAAAACATTATCGTAAATGTATTGCTGAAAGCAGGGATGGTGCAGCCCGTGCGTCTATCCCTGTCCAGGCTCTCCCCAGCCTTAACATTGAGTAAAGCAACCACAATGTAACGCTGTAATCGTGTATGTTATTTATTTATTTATTTATTTATTTATTTATTTATTTATTTATTTGGCGAATGGTCTTTCTAAAAACTGTTGGTTTTTATGTAGTATCGAAACGCCATGATATTTAATTTTTATTTAAAGGTGTTTATTGATATCACGTATATTGAATAGATATTTAGCACAGTGCATTCATTGAGATATTTTGGAGCGTGATAAACGAGAGCGGAACCAAGAAAACTGCGGATATCTTTAGAGAGCATATTATGTCATATAGTTTACCTCGTAAATTTTAATAGATTTGTGAGAAAAAAAAATGCTAGTTAGCCATTGATGTAGTTCAGTCGATGGGGGAAAAAGGAAAAGAGCAAATCAGGTGGGGGGGGGGGATATAAGTAGCGAATGGAAAACAGAAATAGGTGTTCTTTTATACCGTACTAACTTGTCTAAAAGTCACCAACGGCCGAAGAGACTTCGTCGATTCCTCTAGCTCACCAGTCGTTGACAATGAATGCGGCATGTCAAATTAGCTCATCACCAGCACAAAATGTAGCTGGTTACGTTGAAAGAAGTAAAATTAAAAGCCCTCTCATCCCTCTGGCATCTCGGTCCAAATGAAGCCTCGACGAACACTTAACATGCGGTATAATTCATTGTTGGTTACAGTTTAAAGACCCGGAGATTGTCAGATTGGATAATAAAACTAAATAGTAATAACCATATAAATAGTAATAACCATAGACCGTCAAGAGCAAGTCGTGACGACACACTGTCAACCTTCCCTCTAATTTTATTATTCTTTTACCCCGTACAAGTTAGGTAACGAGAACGCGACATTAAGCGGCAAAGCAATTTGGTATGCGGGTAAACACTACCGATGCTCTCCAGTAATGCAAATGGAACCATTATGGCATAGTTAATGTTGGGCCTTTGTGGTGACTGTTATACAAGACCCGTCGACAAGATAATGGGCCTGGCACTTTTATGGCTTTACTATAGAACGCTCTGGTTTGTCACTACCGGTGCTTTAACCCCTTCACATCCAGGGCATATGTATGCTCATTTGAGTATCTCTTTTTAAATGAGCCATTGTGGCCGTCAGCGAAATTACTTCCCTTTGCCTAGTACAAGAGGACATACGCTCTGTTATGTGAAATATAAGAAACAGAAAATTCAGAAAAATTCACTATGTGATAAAAATATTTTTTCCCCTATTGTAATAATTTTTGTCCTTTTTTTTTTTTTTTTTCATTATGGGTGTCAAATAACAAGAAAAAAAAAAGTTTTTTTTTTTTTTTTGCAATATTTGCCCTACACCTCTTGTACTTGGCAAATGGATGTAACCTAGCTGGTTTAAAAACAAAATGGCTCATTAAACCGATGGCCTTTCGTCAGCTGTTTAAATCCAAGTGCATCTATGTTAGAACAGCAATAGTTTCGCTCTTTTTGATTTTGTAGCAACCACAACCTAAGCCTTGGAAGGCAAATGATTAATGATCTTACTGCCATACCGTTCAAAAGCGGGCATGCTGGTGTAAAGTCGAAAGGATAGCCGAATTAAGAATCCATACCAGCACAGTAGATATAATGCGTTCACTTGTATATTCTGATATAAACAGTTACTGATATGGATGCCCCAACGACTAAACATGAAGATGCAATGAAGATTCAGACAAGGCCATCTACTGAAACAATGTCGTTTCATCCAAGGTGTGTGTGGAAGACGTGCAACAAGGGGGGGGGGGGGGGGGGGGTTCAGGGCTTTCTCAAACAATAAAACACACACACACATTTTTGTAGTAAAAACAATCCATACTGTTTTCTTTTTATTCCTTGATGTTTTGGCAGCACTCTGTGATTGCTGACTGTATTTCAAAAAGAAGGCAAAATATATCTTGATTCTACACATAGCATATCCACGTTGACGTCTCCTCCACGTTGACGTATTATATGTTGAGTTTCAAGACATAGATTCTGTTCGGTTGATCATGATTTGTGCATAGTTTTGTACTTGTTATTCACCTTAAGGAATGATTCAACAGATAATGTTAATTATCACCTTCATGGAGATAGGTTGTCTCTCCTCTCAAAACCATCAACGATCACTTGTGAAATCACACGGTTGATGCAGAAAAATCACCAGGGAGCATCTGTGCGAATATGAATCTGTGCGAATGGTCATTACAACTCTCTAATTACTGGCTGTCCTTTTCAGAGAATTTATTTTCATTCCGAATATCATATTGTGTCAGTTATCATGCGTCTTAGAACATTCCCATGGACTGATACTATGAAATTGAACGCGTATGCCAAACAGTTCACTGTCTACGAAGTGTGATAGACCTGTATGGTGTTCTGAGTTTCAGCCGATTCGAGCAGGTTCCCAGTCATTTTATTGTTCCCTACTCCTGACATAATCCGCTTACCAATGTCAGCCTTATGACAGTTTTTTCCCTCATCAACACACATCTGAAAGCTACTTAATAGGCCTCTTCCACTCCCCCAAAGACCCAGATTCCCTCCTCTTTCTCAATTAGCTAAATGGTCTTAATGTCAGAGGGGATTAAAGACGTGAACTGGTGGAGGGTGGCATCAGGAGCTGTTTGTGATCATTCTGTATCTTGCACTTGCCAGAGAGGCTGGAACGAAAGTTCTTGGACCGAAACCGAATGCTTATGATGCATCATCAGCCTGCAGCTTCCAGTAACTTTCAAGCAGTTTTGAGGAGGGGATACATGCTGCAAGAGCTTGATTGCCACAGATTGAGACCGCCATGTTTATATGTCCGCCTCCTGAGCGATGGAAAATATGGTAATGTCCCCAACTTGATAAGTGAAATGTTGCGTCACACAGTTTCAAAGCACAAACTGCAGGATCGAGACATAAGCTGTGGGAAATAAGCTTCTCGTTCTCCTTGTTGTCGTTTGTTGTCAATCTTGCACAATGGACAGTATTTTGTATACAATGTGTCGATTGTACGTAAGTGTGTATAAATTGTCGATAGCTTGACAAATCAATTCGTTGAGTTTTAGGTGTAATAGTGCACTGTTGGTTTGATCATTTATTAGCTATAGTGACAGCGACACGTGTCTTTGGGGGAAAAAAATCTTTGTTATAACAATTATTCTATCAACGTGGAGACAGTTACTCTGTTCTGTCTCTCAACCCTGATCATCCTGTTATGGCTCCAACTATGGCTGCATTCTTGAATTCATTTAAGGTCAGGTACTAGCTGACGTAATTAGGCGTGCTGCTTTATAAAGTCAGGCATACCTGAGGTGCACTGAATTGGACCACAACGAGCCATGCAGTTAGACTGTCAGTGGCAGGGATGTTGTTTTTTCTTAAGCCTTTCAATCCTAAGAGACAGGATTATCTCGGCTTGTAGAAGTTGCCAATTTTGCTGAGAAATTT
>JBCAUA010569699.1:0-31554 GCA_038406235.1 Peronia verruculata
TAAACCCTAGTATCAACATTGATTGTTTTCTTCATTTTTCTCAGAATTTGGTCAAACATAGTTACTAGGTTTTACCTCCACACGGTAGAGATGGTTCTCTTGAAAGGACTGGAGTGACTAGACAGAGCATAGATATCGTCTTGTGAGACAGAAACTTACCTATGAGTCTCAGATATCATTTCTATAATGCTACCCAAATGTCAAGATACAGGGCTACAATTCTGACCAAAACAAAAATGTAGTCCTCTCAACAAGGTCCTAGAATAATGAAAAACTGCCAAATATGACAAAAAACTTGATGCACCTTCATTCACAAGGAAACTATAGTCTAGCCTGAAATACTTCTGGGCATTTCAAAAATCTTAATAAAGGAAAATTTTTCTGGACATTCATTATGCCTTACAACTGATGGTAGATATTAACAATTCATTTTAACACTTTGCTCCCAATTGTTGCAATTATGGAAGAGCCCGAAAATTTCCTTCATACCAATTGTCGCATTAATGCCACAGCTGAACTAGCAACATCGGCAGAAGGAAGTAGAAAGGACAGGAAGTCACAAATTAAAGGTATTTTCCATCAAAGAGAGTTATACGACAATTGGTATGAAGAGGATTTTCAGGCCGTAGCATAATTGCGACAATTGCGTGCAAGGTGTTAATGAGATGTACTCAACAGGAAACTGAATATTTTCACAGCTGGCAACAGGTATCTCCAGAGCACCATACACATGCTGACAAGAGGCAACACTAGTTGCAATTTTGCTCTTTCCCTTTGCTGAATTGTTAGATAAAATAATTTTGTAGAGTTATGATAATGTACTTTATCCGTGAAATTAAAGGTGCGAAGTCTTCATGCCTTTCTTGTCTGCCTGAAAAAAATAGGCAACAGTAAAGCTTACGTTCGCCTTGTCAGTGAAACATTACTGAATGTTGATAAAAAAAATTTGCAGCTAACTGTAGGAAACAAAATCAGTTTGATAGTTTTTGAGTGTTCATCTAAACAGGTAGAGATCAATAGAGGGTGAAAGAATACAGTAATGACATTGATGAAAGTGGAGACAGATGGACTAGGTATATATTTATGTATAAATATACTTGATTTACAAAATGGTTTCACTTTGACTGATGACTGGACTAGACCTTTGACAATAATAAACTTGACACCGAGCGCTGCCTGGCACATATACTCACACATACAGAATCCAGGATGAAGTTGCTGGCTAAATGATCATCACACGGACAACTTCTCAACAGCCTTATTGCCATCATGTATTGAAGCGAGACTTCAAAGTCATTATTAAAGCTCAGTCATTATCAAATTATCATATTAATTAATAATGTAGATAAAACAATACTGCCTGGTTGTTATTCTTCTTATTATTATGGTTGTTATTGTACAACTGATCAACATGAAATGGAATTCAGGACATAAATAAAGAAAGATCACTCGACATGTAAATGTATTGTTAAGGTGATGAAATGCAAGAATGCGGTTGACGAAGAATACCCGAAGAGTCCAATGAGCATATAACAATACCACAGGAAGGAAAAAGAAACTATGGAAGGATTATTGTACACATACATGGTAAATACTTGTATTTTTGTACATCAAAATCATATTATTACATCCATGATATATTTATTCTCTCCGATATTCTCAACTAATAAAGCAAAATGTTATCATTTTAAAACTATGAGGAAAATTCTGCAAAACACATTCAATATTTTAAGCTGACAATTTTGGAAGTTGTTTAACCATTTCACCAACTGTATGATGGAAAGGCATGAATTTCCAGTCAATATTTCTTGCGCCCAGGGCAAAAGAGTCGCAAGTCACACCAGGTGAGTCCAAGTCACAGCCGTTTTTTACTGTTTTTCACTATTTTCCAACTATGATACCAAAATATTTCTCTTTTTTTTTTTTTTCAGATTAAAAAAAGGTTAAATCGACATTTGGTGAAAAAAAACAACTTAGTATCTTAGTTGGAAAGTAGTTAAAAACGACCAAAAACAGACATATCTTCGCTGCCGGGCGACTTTTGACTCATTTGCTCTGGTCGCAAGATATATATTTGTGGACAACACTGACTGCTGTCTACTTACTTTGTCAAGAACTGATGCCGTAACCATTTCTCCTTTCTTGCCCATCAGATTGGGAAGAAAATTCTCCATCAAATTTCAGAATGAAATTCTCTTAATCAAAATCCATCCGATGTAAAAACTCATGCTAGGGAACTGAGGAACATTGCCCACACAGGTGAAAAAGTGAATACTTACACAAACATTCATTGCCTGGACTTAAAACACTGCTTTTGAAATACATATTATTATAAGTACTTTGGATTCCGAGGGAAAATAAAAAAAAATATTAAACAGATGATTTGAAAAGATGTAAAATTGAAGATTATTACTCATAAATTTAAAAAGATGTACCTAATGACAGGCTTTGCTTCTCTAGTAAAAATAAAAATTTAGGATGCTTTCATGACCAAATAATTTTAAAGAAAGATGTATTGTTTGAAAAAATGCATCAGATGAAAAATGTAATCAAGACAGAGCTTTATGAGAAAATATGGAACAAGTTTTATCAGTAATGCCAAGAGAGCATATCATTGCACTAAGGATGAGAACTGAGCAGCATCTTTTTCTAACATAACACTGTCAGATACAATATTATGCATGCCCTTTTGGGAAATATGTGAAGAAAATCTTTCCAGAGATATTAAATTTTGTGGCTGACTTAGGAGTGAAAAAAGAAATTGCAGTTATTTTTGCCATACTTGCTTATATTTTTCAATAAAAGCTTATATACTTGTGGGTCATCACAAGCTTCTTATTTTTTCAATTTTTGTCAGACCTCTACCAAAAATACATTCTATTCACTACCGAATGCAAGTTTTAAAAATGTGTTCAGTTAGTGAGAGTTTTCTCCCCATTCTGATGACAAATAGAAATGGTCCACTTTCAGTATTCTGAAGAGTGACCACTCTCTGCCAGAAATCTACAAGAAAGGAGAAATTAGTAATTGAAACAACAGCTTGGTGAAATCAAACAAGGAACACATTTTCACTGCCAACTCTTTAGCAAGGATTAGCAGACACAAGTGGAATGTACAGGTGTTGTGTGAGATAACTCAACAGGTGTTTACAGGACTACCATATTTATAATGGAGATGAGAAACAGGTAAAATGTCCATGGATTGATAGTCTAATGATCACATGAAATAGGTGTTGCTACTGTTGCAAAGCAATCAAGATAAATCCACTTTTCAGTATTTTTCTCACTGGAAGCAAAAATTTGCCTTTTTGATCATTTAACTCACCTGTAATGAAGGTTTTGGAGCAAGAATCATTGAAAATGGGAGTTTTTGGGTTAGGTTTTTGCATAAGTCATTAGGTAAAAACTATTCTATTAATCTTGAATGAAATATTCTTCTCAAAGGAATTGTCGCTTAACATCTACAAAAAACGAACTTGAAACTTTTGTCTTCGTACTTTTTTTTTATTTTATGAATTTTATTTTTGTGATAATCTCTGAAAATAAAAAAAAAAGTGGTGGATTCTGAAGGCCTCTTCACTACCTTTGTGCCAAGTTTCATTTAAATCTGAGTATTATGTTTTAAGTTGCCACTCATTGGTGAAGTTCACCCTAGAGTATCACGGACAAGCAATGTAATTTTGTAAGTACTGTCAATGAAATTCCACAATGACGCAGCTATTACCTATTTTTTAGAATTTCAGGATGGTTTTTACTGGCAGGAGACGGTACATGGGGCAGCAGTCAGACCACGACTAAACAGGGCGTAGGGCTAGCAAAGAGGCTTTCTTAAGGGGCTGTCACTTCCAGCACATGTATGGTAATAGTCACTGTGAATGTCTTTTTATAAAATTACAATATAACTGTCAGACCGGTAACTAATAAAATAATTTAAGAAAAACAAATGTCACAGAAATCCATAAAGAACTTGATGGTGATGGTAAAATATGCCAAATTTTCGAGTCAACTTGACTCTTCGTCAGGGCAATAATCACTGTGAATGTCTTTTTTTATCTCATGTGCATGTGAAGGATTATAGGGCAAAATGCGTCATACCAAAATCGCCATTTAAAGAAAAATGGCAGTTTGTTCTCTGGTGGTTAGTAATTTATTATCAAGAACTAGAATTTTCTGAAGACTTTCAGGACGGATAAGTCGCATTTGGTGAAAAGGAAAGTCCTTCCCATATAGCACTATCACCATTCCCAGCATTGAGGGGTATCACTCAAAATTTTCAAAAATGGCATTTGTCGCGTTTTGCCCCGCAACCCTTCATGTGTGTACAGGATGTAAATGAAAAAGATTTATCACAAATGAGTTAAATGATCTTGTGCATTTTCTGAAGGAAGATCAGGAAAGGTGGGTTTTACAAGCATTCTCTGCTGGGAGCCATTGGAGAGTTTTCTTCAAGCACAAAATGACGTGACTCAATCTTACACCTGTACAGATTGTTTGCAACATCAAAACTTTATACAAGTAATGACATAATGACATATATGTATATATAATTATGTATATATATATTTATATACATGTATACAATATATATAATAAATGTACACAGTGGTGGTGGAGACCTTTCAGCATAGTGAACGTTTGCTATTTAAATCCATAAATCATGAAAAGGTCAAATATTTTCATTAAAATTCTCTGACTGGATACTATAGTATTATATCGTGTAAAGCTGTTATCTCACTTCTAGTCCATGTTGGATTGTGGGGACAGCATCTCAGACAGTCATTTTATTGAATTCTGGGCTTCTATCTTTTTTTTTTTTTTTTTGAAAGTATTGCAATTTCTCTTCCAGATTTTCAGGAATAAAAAGATATATATACTGGAAAACACGATTAAAACAGAAATAAGGAGAAAAATCAGCCAATATTCACGTACAAATTAACAGCTAAGGTAAGTGAGATAGGGAGAGATAGAGGGCAAAGGTCCTGCATATGGCGCAGGTATGTTTGAGTTTCTTCATTAATTCTCATGTGCCATTCTGTTCCATAAATTTCAGTAAAAACAACAGATAACACAGTTTTTTCCAATGCATTTCTCATCATGATTTTTTAGTCAACTTCACTTTTATGTTTAGAGCTTTAGAGCATTTTGACTATCACTATCAATACAAAGAAAATTTCTCTCTTTCGAATCTTGTGGATAGAAAAATAAAAAAAGACCTAATCCCATGCACATAAACATGAAAGAAATCTTCACCACCACTGTCGGTTGCAAATACAATTCTCAACAGAACAAGATTTGACCCGTTTTGACAACAAGATGATGTCTTTGAGTGAATGAAGCCTCTAGAGCTAAAAGATAACAGATCATCTCAAGATACATTACTGACAGGGATCGTTACTGCCCTAAGATAATGGCATAAGTCCTTTGAATTATTTTTTTTGATATTTAGGAAAAAAAAATTTGCTACAGTACATGCCATCTGAGAGTTATGCGATTATGATTCTATTAAATTATATATATAGTGTTACTGGGACCTTTCTTCCTTTTAAGTAACATCCTCTGATAGCTCTCATGTTCAGGAATGCCATAAGACACCAACTGCAGTTTGGTGTAAGTCTGACAATGCCAAAAGACACCAACTGCAGTTTAGCATTAGTCTGACTTGTGCCACTAACACTTAGCGCTGTGATGATATGCAGTCTCATTATATACAGTAAAACATATGTACAATAAGAACAAGTTTACTTGGTGATTCTTGTTGGATGGAAATGGTCAACAACCACTGGAAAAGATAGAGTGAAATCTTATTCATTCAAACTGCAGAATCTAACATAATCTGCACTGAACTTTGTAAGTCAGTTTCCTGCAAGCATCAGTGGACATTCTCATTGTTAGGCTTTTAGGCTACTAACATTCTACATGCAAATATCTACATAGCCATTAAATTATACATCTTCTTTTTGATGAACATTTGTTTATTTCTCAAATACAACACCTGCTTTCTAAATCAGTGAAAAGGCGGATTCACAATCCAATCAGGCAAATCCACTGGATATTTGAAGTTCTTTGATGATATACATGTAACTGAATTAGTCACTTTATGGCCACTACACATCTACGATCCAAACTCCTGTTTTGGAATGGTGCAGCAAACTGGGCAGCAGAAATGTGGATGTGGATACAAAAACTGCTGGAAGAGAGTTAAACCAGGCAGCTGACCAGTTGCACATTCCGTGACGATATTCACCATCACCGTCGGTGACAGCCTTGGAATGACGTCACAGGCTTACCTGGGTTATCATTTCGCTGCCAATATCTTTATAATGATTGACCGCACAAAAAATCTGATTACATTTTTTAAATGAGCCACTCAAAATTAAGGTAACATTCAAGCAGAATTCAAGTTTTTTCAATAATTACAAAGAAAAATATTTTCTATTTTCCATGTATACAAGCAAATCGTCATTGTCATCACACTCCGCCATTTTTTAATTTGGGTGCAGCGGTTTAGTCATGGGAAAAGTCTCGAGATGTGGATGACACACCAACCTGTCAAGACTGTGGTTTGGTGTGTGTCAAGAAAGCGGTCTGGTGTGGCAGTTCCACTTCGCTTAAAAATGCCTGATTGGAACGTAGACGTGTAGGGCCCTTTAAAGATGTGGGCAATACTTTGCAAATAACAAAAATAGATGCTGGAAAGAAAATAGTCTGAACAAAGGGGGAAAAAATGCACTTCAATAAATGTTCAGTTTCTTTAAGAACTAGTTTGGGTGCACATTTCACCAAGCAGTTCAGATACTTTGCTACTTTTATTATATAAGTAGGTAACATAAGCAACTTCCACTTGTTTGCTTACGTGGGCAGTCGCTTATTCAAATGCAAAAACCATTTGACCAAGTTGTCAAAACAGACTCAGGGGTCTAAAGAAAAATGGTTTTCCTTATTGACCATTCAAATTGCATCATCTGATTTAATATATGACACTGACTAAAGACCTTGTACATTTTAGATTTAGATTCTCCACTTTAGAGGGTAGAAGTTCCCACACTAACCCAACAATATTCAGGGGGTTTAAGATTAAGGTTAGGTTCACGATTAGGGTGAAATACGAGGTTTATTCAAATTCGCTGGAGCATATAGTTGCAATATTGAGACTACCTCAAAGCAAAAAGACAATTAAGGCTGTCTCAACTATCTGAAAGCAAAAACCTCACCTTATTTAAATTGCAACCGCAACTTCAATAACAGATTCACACTAATTTATATTAAAAACTACATGGTATTCATTAAGAAAAAAAAAAAAAATCAGTTCAATTCATACCAGCCCACTTTATATTTCTCTCAAACACTGCCTAGAGATAACATATTATTACTGAGATCAACAACAGAGTATGGAGCGGAATGACTAGTAACTTGCCATCTAAAACAGAATGAAACAACAGTATAAAATGACTAACAATGCAAACAAAACGCAAACAAAAACTGAACCAAATATGTAAGGAATAACAAGTGTAAAAAAAAAAAAAATAATAACTGGCAGAAAAAGTGTAAAGTACGATATTATCTGCACTGGAAAGAAAAAAATAATGCAGAAAAATAGAAGCAGCAGTAGACGTGGAGTATTTAGCTCTGTCTAGACAATAACACTAGAAAACCTATAACTCCAGATAACCTCTTGGAAAGCACTATGATAACAGAGGAAATAATAAAAAATAATATCTGAAACAGCAGTATGAGCAAAGATCTAGTGTTGAGTTTTCAGAGAGGAAGTAACTTGTGTAAAGAGACTACATTATGTATGCCTCACAGCCAATCAAAATGGGTCGTAAGTCAATTTTACACCAAACTGAGCTGAGTTATAATTATCACGTAAAATCTGAATTGGTGCAAACATGTTTGAGCTAGCATGATTAAATTGTGAATTGAAAAGACATAAATGACATCTTAGCCCAGATTACAGTTAGAAAAAAAATCAGTTAAAATTAACAATTTAGCATTGAAATTGTATCCATCTCACAGCATCTTGATATAGACCTACTCATATTCTGCTCATAAGAGAAATATTTTCATATTCAGAGATAATGTTCTTTCAATTTCTGCGATGCAAACTGTCAATATCAGATCATCTTCATCAGACAGAATCTGAGTTCTCTACTTGAATCCAATAACTTATAACTCAATCTGACTGGCTACAAGACAAACGGTCATGCTCACAAGATAACCACCAATGTCATTTTTAGTTCTTTTGAGAACTAAATAAATAATAACTTAATAATAATAAATAAAAAAAAAATATTGGTATAAATAATTTCATTTCACCATAAAATATAAATCACTGTTTTGATTTCAAATTTTTTAAAACTAAAAATTCAGTGTTGAAAACAATGCTTTAAGAGCAATCTAGTAAAAAACAAAAAAATTACTAAAACTTTAGTGTTGAAAATAATGCTTTAAGATCAATATAGTAAAAAAAACACAAAGTACTCAGATATGGCCTGAATTCAGTTTGATTAAAAATGACTTGGGCAATTATCATTTGAGCATGACAAAAAAAAAAAAAAAAGGCCGTGGCTATACTTCGGTCCCGGACTGACACTACAATATACCAAATAATAAAATAATCCCGCTTGCTTAACCTGCTGGGACCCTCGACCAGCGCAAGTCCACCCTAACGCTAACATGTAGGTCTGACAAGTGGGTTCTTACCCTAATATGTATGACACCCTCGACCAGCACAAGTTCACCCTAACGCTAACATGAACATCCGATGAGCGGGACTGATCATGTATGGTCAATTCGCTATTTATCGGGGGGACCGGAATATAGTCACTTTGAAAAAAAAAATAATTCAGCTGACAAAATCTTCAATGAAACTGAATCTGGCAAATAATAACAACAATAACAACAACAAGGAAAAAAAATAAACAGAAATAAAAGAATATGGGATAACAAGTATTTATGTTTATAATGAGCAA
Organism: Peronia verruculata; assembly: GCA_038406235.1. Classification (NCBI taxonomy): domain Eukaryota; kingdom Metazoa; phylum Mollusca; class Gastropoda; order Systellommatophora; family Onchidiidae; genus Peronia; species Peronia verruculata. The sequence goes on from JBCAUA010569699.1 coordinate 8,972, forward strand.
TGGTTGATGGTTACAGCTCTATCACAACTGGTTTTTAGTTTTACACATGTGCAGAGTAAAAACAGTTACAAACATGTTGCAACATTATCTTTGATGCACTGTAACTTGTTTATGAGCTAACATAACAAACAAGTTCCGACACTATCTTTGACACACTGTTAACTTGTTTATGAGCTAAAATTACAAACAAGTTGCAACATTATCTTTGACACACTGTTAACTTGTTTATGAGCTCATTCCTTATGACAAATAAAGCTATATTTTCCCTCCTTTATTAATACCTCGAAACTTCCATATGATGTATATAAACAAAGAGAGTATAAAATACTCTAAAAATAATTTAAGAATATTTGGCACTAATACAATTGGCAGACGTTGTCTTTTTCTGTTAGGAAAGCTTATTATTAAAGCAGATGCATCATTAAGACAGAGTCTTACCGAACTTATTTTTACAATTCATAAGTCTTGATAAAACAGAAATATTTTAAATATAAAATCCCATTAGGGAAAAGATTATGCAAACTGGCACAGAGAGCACAAGCTGGCACTTTTTCAAACTATAGTGACGTATGAATGACTAGTCCCAGAGAACCCTTGTGATATGGCCGGCTTATAGCAAACAGGAAAATAAACAACATGGACATAATACATGTAACTGAAGACCAGTAGAACGAACCACATATGTTCATGTTTATAGAGGTGAGAGATATGCAATTCTATTTCTAACAACTTCTATGTTTTTGTTTCTTGCAGTTATTGATTCAAACCATTGCTGTAACAGATTATTATAAATTATTTCATTGCTTAGTCCCTGTTTGTTTCATTACTTCATAATATTAATACAAAGTGTGTCAAATATAAAGCTAATGGATTTGTTCTGACCAAGTGAAAGGCTGGAAATACCGGCATCTATTTTTAGCTGGGAAGTACAAACACTCCACAAACTATTCACAGATTTGACTCACTTTTTTCAGTTTGACCCTGTTATGGTATGGAGGAAATGTGTCACTAAAACTCTTCACTGTGAGGCTACTGAACCTAGATGGCCTCCAAAATAATAGTAGCATTTACTAGTGTCAATGATTTAATGATGTAAGAAAAAGTATGACGTACTTCCGAAATTTTGCATTCAACATTAGTGTTGTGGGATTTCGTGGTATTTATTTTCAGTAGGGGGTACCAACACTCCACTGGAGATTTCCACATCTGTGCTTAGTCGGATATGAACTATTGCATTTTTCTTTCCCCCTCTGTCAACATGTTGACCTAGTCGGAGTTGATCTGTGATGACAGCGTAGTTGTAACATAAGTTTGACATAATTTTGAAGACTCTATGCACCCACCTTATATCAGCAACTGAAATATTCTGATGGAAGTGGGCAGTTGTTGCGTATAAGGAAGAAGTAACTGTGAGCATTACGGAAATTCGTTTACGCTATCAGTGGTAGGCTTATCAAGTCCAGTCAGTGTTTCTTGAGTCAATCCTATTCTGATGCTATTTGAGACAATCTTGTCTGCAACGTAAGTGTGAATGTATTCTACATACACACATCATACTGTGTCTTATCAACTGAGGATGGCTTTCCTACCAAGGACAAATGTCTAACAACCAGGGCAAACGAGTTGGAAGTCGCGCCGGGCAATGAAAATATACTGCCATTTTTGGTCATTTTTTTAAAAAAAACTTGCTGACTAAGATACTAAATTTTTTTTTTTCCCACAAAACCACAATTTAATCTTTTTAACCTAAAAAAAAGAAAAGTTTGGTACCATAGTGGGAAAATGGTAAAAAAAAAAAAAAAGGTCAAAAACGGCTGTGACTTGAACTCGCCCAATGCGACTTTCGACTCATTTGCCCTGGGCACAAGACATATAATCTTATCCTATCCCTTTTATCTCATGTCAGCATGATGCAAAAGATACATGAAGACCATAGGGGAAAAATGACAGTAGTCACAAAATACCCTTTTTGTGGTTATCTGGCCTACAAGTAGCCCTCCTACCGAAGTTTCTGTCTGCCTCTTCTTGAAAGACGACTGTAATACTATAAAATAGAAAATACAAGGATATATTTCTTTAACTTAACAAGTATCAGAAACTTTCAAATTTTCAAATTCATTTTACATAAAACTAGTAATTTCTATAATGGTTAGTATAAAACTAGCCATTTTCTCCCTGTGGTCTTCACATGTAAAAGATATATGAAACAAAGTTAAAAAAGTATTCTTAAAAAAAATTTATTCAAATGTTTAAAATTTCAAATGAAATGAAGCTAAAACACTGAAGCCCGAACAATGTAATCAGTGTGTATGTAACACTTGACCAAAAAAAAAAAGGGGGGGTGGGGGGGGGCTCTTTCTAATGGTTTGCAGGACAAACTTGTTCTTTGTCTGTTACACATTAAGGCCTATCATCATGATGGTGGAATGATCATTAAATCTTAAAGCTTAGTTAGAACATCAACAAGAAACACTTGATGTGAAATGAACTCCATTGGCAAACATATACACTAAAATAATGTCCATCTCTTCTTGTGCTGTAATTCTGAATCTCTTACCTGACCAAACAACTATAGATAGAAGATCTGCACTTTTGCAACTGTGCCCATCATCTATACATGAATGATCCCCAAATAGTAATTTGTTTTGTTTCTGACAATTGTCAGTGCTTGTTTTTCAATAATCATTTCTGAACAGTACCAAAACAGCTTTAGTTGTGGCTTTGATTGTTCGTGTTTCACAATTTTTTTAATATTTCAACGTGCTGTAGTTCATCTTCAGAATGTTGTGGCATATCCATGGAAAACCCTTTGGCACAGAAAGAGTTAAGTCTTTTACCTGATCCTAAAATGTAGTCCTATTGCTCCTGTTTCAAGTTATTGCTTTTTGCTAATCTGCACTCCTGTCAATCTTTTACTTCTAAATCAATAAGTACGTCAACTGGGCCATCATCCTGCAGACTGGCAATTTATGCTTTTTAAAATCTCCAATCACTTAAAATGAGTACACTGATTTTCATTGACATATAAATTGCATTTTCATAAAATTTTCCAAAGCCAGGAATGAAAGCTTAAGATTGGTCGCCAAGATAACTAACATTTTTAAAAAAACTGTATTATATAGCTAGTAAAGCACCCACCATACTGCAAGCTGAATTAATCAATGTGCTTTGCTCCCAACAGACATTGCACCAATTGTATATGAACACATTCTGCTTTGTTGTTCTGAACATAAGTTTTGAACATCAAGTTTTGGTATTTCAAAAAAAAAAAAAAAAGCAAAACAAAACAAATGTGTACTGACTCACATTACTGCACATGGGCATCAAATGTCTATATATAAGATAACATTTTGTTCCCTTAAAAACTGCATTAATTTTTGTTTTCACTTTGATCCATTACAAACAAACATTAAAGCCCACTTTTTTAATATCATTTTTAAAAAAAAATGAATAATAATAATAATAATAATAATAACAATAACATTCAAAGATGATATTGCCGGTAGGCTGGTTTTCAACACAAATTATGAACAGGAAGCTAACTGACACAGGTTAAAATGAATAAATAATTTGACAATTTGTTTACCATTTACTCTCCCTATGGATACTGTCAATAAATAGACATGGCAGTAAAGCAACTTTCAATCAAAACAAATTTGAAAGAAGCTGGCACCGTATTATTTTTTTCAAGACCACAGATACTTAACAAAACGTTCTTGTCGGCATTAAATATAAAAGTGTATATATATATTTTGAAATTCTTCTCTATATACACTTCTTGATATAACCAGGTTTACTGCTTGTAGAGTAAATGTCATAAATAATCTCTCACCAGAAAAACTGTGAATACTTCAGGACTTTTAATCTAGATCTATGTCAAAACAAGTTAAAAAATATGTAAGATATCATTATGACTCAAAACCACTTGCAATTTTGAGAAATTGATAAACATGTTGTATTGCTCTGTGCGATATGCAGTTTGGTCCTACTCACTACATAGGAGGAATAACAAGGACATAACTCTTTGAAGCGGCGTGACTGAGTGATGTTACAAACACATGATTATGTTGTTCAACGTCAAGTCAAGAACATGTTCATTAGTTATGATTCCCATACAGCAATACTGCTCTCATCTCTGTGTATCTGTTCCCTGCTCTGAATCTGAACAGAACAGTAGCCTATGAAAAGTTCACACTGAACCGTTCACAGAGAGCCAAATCATTGCCTTCCTATGTCTTCTTTCACAGTATCTCGTCATTCACATTGATTCCTGCATACATAACTCCGCATCTTCCCACAATGAAACTTGTCCTTACAAGTAGAAATAACATTAACAGTGAGACCAATACCTGCGATCAGATTGTGCCATTTCCAATCTGTTACTATAGTGAATACGTCCTGATGATTCTCAAGAAATTCTGTCCCTCACCTAAATCACTCACATATATATATATATATACATATAGCAATCAGCATCTTTCAAGAACAGAAGTTTTCTCAGTGAGATGAATCAGTGTCATCAATATCTGCAATCAATTGAAGTGACTTACAGATCTGTTGCATTAAAACCTTCCAGGCAAATGCCCACTTCTGTCACCAGTGTTAATTGTTAACAAATGTAGACTCTGCATCTTTTCACAACAAAACTTTCCCTTAATGACACAAAACAACAACAACGACAACAACAGTCACATGTGTTACTGCCCTCAGTCAATTCCAGATCTACTGCAATCCGTGGCCGACTCCTACCAAGTTCTGGCACTCACTTAAATTATGGCAAAATTAATTCTGCCCCTTTCTACAATCAAGTTTACACATTGTGACAAAAGATTAACAGCCTCCTCAATAACACCCATCAATTAAAGTCACTTCCAGATCTGTAAATGATGAAATCATTAATTTCTGTTGTCCACGTAGAGTCCTCTAGTATGTAACTGAGTCTTTCTATTATCAAATGTTCCACACTGCGCAGAAGTAGCAAAGAAGCAAGTATTCAGATCTATCATGTTGAAACATTAATATGTTTTTCATCTTCTCATTTACCCGACATCACAGGCTGGTTTCAGAGATCTGATGGTCACCGAGTTGCTCAGGATCTCAGCACGGTACCACAGACAGAGCAACATCAACACAAAGTCAAACAGCTGACAGCTGTCTATATCACAAACCATGGGGAACATCTTGATAAAGAGACACAGTACACGTATGTGCCAATACAGAGATGGTATATCCCAATAAGAAAAAGTAGCTATCCAGCATTATTAACAGTAACAACATTAAGCCGACTGGCACAACAAAGCCTGACCCTCTAGTCTTTACACAGGAACAGAATGAACAAAATACTTTACTGAAAGTTGCACTGTGTCACCTATTGCACAATAAACTGTGTAAATATCCATGTTTAACATTTTGGGTCTGGTAACAGTAACTCCAGCAATGAAATAGTCACCCAATGTCTTTTCAATCACAGTCATTATCTCTGTAGTATCACTGTTATATTCACAAAAGTATTACTGTTGTATTCACAAATACTCTCACTGTGTTTTTCCTTATCTCAAAGGATGTCTGAGCACGCATGATTACATAATCACTTGTTTGCAGTGGATGTGCCAGTTGTGACAGAAAACCGTCCAGTTTTTCTCAGACAGTTTGGCCCTGCATCAAATGGGCCCAAGCTTTGGAAAGATGGCGCCAGGGTCTGTCCACCATATAAACAGGAAATAGTGGAGAATTCCAAAAATCTTGAGTTGTGTACCCATATGTAATTTCATCAGATCACTGCTCTTGGCCGTTATGTCTGAGACGACACACCAGTCCATCAGAGAGACAAGCAATCTGTTGTATGAAATCTTCACAGTAGCCAAGCTCATCTTCCCACTGTTATCGTCAGTATTAAGAAAAGCTGTCATGCTCTAAGCATGTGATACATAGTTCAGTCGATATATGCCGTTGTTTTTCAGAATTGGTTATGACAATGGTTATTGCTTTCTAATCTATTCCATTGTCCCCCGGGGTGATAAAGCCCTCTGAACAGATGAATAGGAATGACGCAGTTGGAGCTGGCTAAGGTTGAAATGGATGCATCTCATCTCATCTCTGTGTTCTTACATAAGGGTACAGCAGATGTGTCATACTTCCGTGTCGCGCTGCATGTGTAGTGCGTCCATTTGCTCCAGGATGAAAGCAATGGTGTTCTGCCGTATGACCCCGATGTGCGACTTCAACAGCATGATCTGGTCATTGGCAATGTCAAGTTTGGATCGCAGTCGTGTGTTTTCTTCTATCAACTTCTCACGAGCCTAAAATGAAAAAAGACAATAGGAAAATAATTACAGGGTATTTGACTAACCACTTACCTTTCTGTCAGCTCATTGTCTTCTGATTTTACAAAGTATTCTAGTTGTTCATTTTCTATTTAATAATATTTTGGTTAAAATAAAAGAACTAGAAATGTGTTTAGTTTACTATATAGTATATTGCTTGGGTTTTTTAAAATATTTTTTCACTAGCAAACTTCATATCATCTACCACCTAAATATGGATGTTTCTGGAATGTGAACCAAAAATAGAAAGGAATGGGAACATGTCCTTTAAGTATGCATTTATCAAACATTTTTTGACAAAGACTGAAAATATATAGGTATATTTGCGTTTAAATATTTATATCTTGCTTATGACAAGAAACAATATCACTAGTCAATTAAGATCATTAACATAAAGATAAGCAAGTTTCTGGCATAACACAATGTTCTCTGTTTATGTCTGATCTGAAACAGCATCATTTGACTACTGCAGTTATAAATGTTGATCTTCCATTACCAACCAAAATGTCTCTTGAGGTACCAACACATAAATTAAACACATTAAAACAGGTATGAACTTGGACGTAGAAAAATAACATCGAAAAATATAATATCTCAATTGACTGACTGTAATCAACGAAACAAAAATGAAATCTATAAAGAAATAAATGAGACAGGAGGGATGTCAAGAAATCTCGAGTGAAAAAAAAAAAAATTTAAAAATCAAGATACAGGTGGGTGCAATGGAACATCCATCAAACAGAAAATACAGTAAGTTGCTTCTGATTGGAGAGTTGTGTCTGCCTCAGACTCGTGATCTTGCGCACTGCAGTCTTAGCGTGTCTTTCCTAAACTGGGCGTGAAGCATGCAATGCCGAAATGTAGTTAAAATCTTGCACATCAAGCCAGCCACTGTTACTGCTAGGGTTCCACATGTCTTGCGTCCAGGAGGAAATGAATTGGAAGTCATGACGTGTGATTTCAAACTACGGCCCTTTCTAACTATTTTCTGAATCAGGCATCAACACCTTTTCTTTTTTTCTCAAAAAGAAAATTTAACCTTTTTTAACCTGAAAAACATAAAAATTTTGGTATAAATTTTGATATCTGAGTTATAAATGTGGTAGGCTTATCCAAGTCGGAAAATAGGCAAAAACAGTTGTAACTCGATATCGCCTAGCACGACTTCCAACTCGTTTGCCCTGGACACAAGACATATACGCTAGAGTGAGGTCTGGATATTAAATGAATAGATGGGCAGGATTGTGAAATGTCATCAGCTTTGCTAATAACAAGATTGGTTTGTGAATAGCAAATGTCAGCCTATGGATTTTGGAACTGCTTGATCTTAGTTTCTGGCCTAAGGAAGTAAAGAACTGAGGTAGGCACAGAAGAACTCAAGGACTTTCAAAATGCAACATTTTCATGTGTGTGATTTATCTATAATGAATCACAGGGGAATTGTAAACTGAGTTCAACTTACTGAGGTCATAGATTTAATATGTCTCGCGCCCTGTGCAAATGAGTCGGAAGATCAGGGAGATTTCAAGCTACCACCATTTTTAAACAATTTTCCGACTGATTCCACAAAACGAAAGTTCAATATTTTCTATCCCGAAAAGAAAAATTTGATAGCTGGAAAATAGTTAAAAACGGCCGTAACTTGCGATCGACCAAGCGACTTGTGACTCATTTGCTCTGGGTCCAAGACATATATTAAGAACAAGGTCCATGATAAAACCAGTCTATATGACAATGGCTGACTTACTAAAATATTATAAGGGAACCCAGTAACCCTCTGTCTGTGGCTTCAGGCATTAAATAATAACCATGAATATATAAATAAATATATAAATAGATTTTAAAAAATGGGAAAAGGAGCACATTTACATCACTGAATCTCATCAAGAAAAACTAAAATAAAAACATCTTGTGAAGAAAAACAAACAAACAAAAAACACATATTATGTTATTTACAGCTAAAAAGAATCAGATTTCTATGACAGCCCATTTATGTTAGTAATTTGAACAAATTTAGTGAGAAATTTGCCAGCAACTGCTCGCTATATTTTTTCATTATTTCCTACACTGATGATTCTACACAAAGTTGAAGGATAGAGCAAAAGTAAGTGCAAGTTGTCACAGCACTTTTCCTGTAGAAACTACATAAGATGATCACTTAGGTCTTAAAAGAAAAACAGACAATCGTCCACACTTCAGAATCAAAATGCTGTCGGGGGCTTAAAAAATTTTTTATGAACAGTGTCCTGGTAGGTATGGTTTTATTTCAGAACTGGCCAAAAAAAAATTTTTTTTTTTTTAAATATATACATCATTTATATATATATATATATATAACATATCTCAAAGACCTGACTTTCTATCTGGCAGTCTGCTTCCCCCCCCATATGCAAGCACAGAACTTACTGCAATATAATTCACCTTTTCAAAATACCACTAACCTAACAGATGAACCTCTTGAATCACACTCACTAAATCACTGACTGTTTGAAACATTCACATGTTGAACAGTGCTCTGGCTTAGTAAAATCATAAACATTAAACTAGGTCTCTATTCTGATAAAAAAGAAGGGGGCGGGGTGAGCATAAAATATAACAAATGAGTCATTGGAAAATTCAAAATTAGGCTAACTGAAATGAGCATTGCTGGAATAACCAACTGAAAAAAAAAGGAAAAAAAAAATTAAAACATATATGTCTTGCGCCCAGAGCAGATGAGTCAGAAGTCACTCTGGGGGATTGCGAGTTATGGCAGTTTTTGACTATCTTCTGACTCAGACACCAAATTTTTCTTTTCAGGTTAGAAATGATTGAAGTTTTGTTTTGTGGAAAACAAATAACTTTTGGTACCTCAGTGAGAAAAAAAGTTAAAAACAGCTATAACTTGAAATCTCCCCGATCGACTTCCAACTCATTTGCCCTGGGCGTGAGACATATTTAACTACAATAACAGATTCCAATGTGCCTAGTAGGCAAATAAAAGCATATCCTATATGTTAGTTTGGTGTGGCGCTTATGCTGGGTAAGATGAGTGGACCAAATTACTACTAGCAAATTTCAGAGCATTCCAGAACAGCTCAAATTTAAATGAATGGATTTTTCATGGTGTTTATTTCAAGCAAAGGCCGCAAAAGTGATTTTTTTCCCTCTTTACATTGTTTGTTCAATTCCGCTTTTGCCTGGTAAAGGGAGGTAATAGGACTGAGCACAACAATCTCCCATTTCTTTTGATTTCCAACTTCTGCTGTCTTGGTTCATTATTTTACCTCTCTTTTGCAAATAATATCAATTCATGCATTAAATTTTATATGGTTTATTCATAAAAATCAGATATAATTTGGTTGACAAAGTATAAACATACAATTAACACTGAGGAAAATATATGCATTATTAAAGTGTGATGCTGTACCCTGAGCAGGCACACTGATGCCACAGTTCAATTTTTAGAAACAGGAGCTGGGTATCTAATTAAATTCTGTATAATCACTTAAGAAAGGTGCAATCAAAACCAATCTAACACTTTTATCTGAAACAAAACTGGGTTTCCAAAAAAAACAAGGCTGGGTGGCCCAAGCACTAGCGTCAAAACTCAAAATGTCAAGACAAGGAAATGAAAGGGTGAGCAAAATGCACTAGCTAAAGATCATGATCCGAGCACACAGGATGAGAAAACAGGATGAGCCTGGATCTGCAGTGGCAAAATGTGTAGGAGCAACTTACTGCACTTCTTCTTGATAGGCCACTGGCTACAAATGAACAAAAACAAAAAAGATGACTCGACAGTCATAGATGACGAATTGAAAGAGACTGACTTGTCTCTAAGGGGCATTGGGGGGGGGGGGGGGGGGGCAAAGGAAGTTTCCAATAGCAAAACATAATATAAATACTACTACATAATATCATGTGCTTCTAGGTCAATATTACTTGAGGTGTGTCAGATGTAATGCGATCACTCTGAAAGTTTCCATGCTCATGCACGTCTTACGATAGTATTTAACTAAGTGAAGGAGAAAATCTGTTTCACATTGGACTACATGAAAACTAATCTGTCGTAGATGTGCATAGTGCACTTATACACCAATATTATTTTATACTGCAGCCACTCCAGTATGAAGAGTGCAATATCTAGTGGCATGGGTTGCATGGAAATAATCTTTCTTCTGATTAAACACTACTAAAGATTGCTAAAAAATACAAAATAAAATCAATTCATGTGCCATATTTCATAATAAGATATATCAATTCTAATTTTGTCTTGCAAGGCCAGAATGAGCCTGTCAAAGTTTGTTAAATTCATAAATACGACAATACATAGAAAGGTCTTCCTCTCCAGTTGAATATAATCAGTCAACGGTCATACAAGGACTTTGTTTGTAAATGTTTGGTCCAACTTATTTCCTTGTTTTCTAGGCCATTTCTGATTAAACTGGCAATAGTTTCTATGATCAAATAAAATGCCAGCAAAACAAAGGAAGCCCAGGAAGGAGAGAAAAGAAAGCAAAAACTTAAGAAACTACAGCAAAAATAGTATTTCATTTCTGGCTCTGAACGTTTCGGCTCTTGTCTCATACCCACTACCACAGTTGAGTCAGACACACTGACAATAAGATATGCGTATTGTACACAAATGTCATCAGGTCTATAGACTTCCTCTGATATATAGATAACAAAATGAACACAAAAATGGTCATTACCCATAGGTAAGACCTGTAAGTGGCCCTTATAAGATTGTTATGGATTGAGATAACCTCCACCAGGAAGTCGAAAGACATATGTCTCGCGGCCAGTCGAAATGAGACGTAAGTCGCTGGGCTAGAACGGAGAAATCAAGCTTTGAATGTGATGAGGGGGGGTCAGATATCAATTTTTTTTTTATTGCAGAAATCCAAAGTACATTCAGTTCTAAACAAGACATTGTTGGTCTTACCCTCGGTTTATACATATTACTTGATTAAAATCGGATTTTTTATGAGGTAGGCATGTAGATTTATGTGTACGGCCGTTCATTTAAACTTGATTTACCCGGAATTCCGCTCATTGCCGAGTGGTCCTCCTTTTCCTCTTTAAACTGCAATATCTCTGGCTAGAATTGAGTTAGCTAGAAACTTTTTTCACTACCAGAAAGAGCATGAAATAAGCTTTCACATGATACCAAAAACTCAATATGGTGAAAAATCGACATACGTCTCATTTTGACTGGTTGCGAGACATATGTCTGTAGTGTATCTTCAGGCAAGATGTTTTAGTAGATGTTGATCCATTGTCTCACTGTGTGTGAACATGGCTGTAAATGTAGTTATAGATATGGTGGTGTCTCTGATTCAAAGTTTCGTGTGATATACTGAGATAATATAACACATTTTCTCCTGACATATCATTTTAGTTAGTTTTTGTGTGAAAGCTATATTTTTTTAATTGTTATTACAATTATTATTATTCATCTTGTGTATGAAGGTACCTTAGATCTCTTATGCATCTGTAGTCGAGATGTTAAGTTTTTTTTTACTTCATATCTTCATGGTCATGTCAAATCTAAAGGCAACGAGCCATTGAAATATTTCTTTGCTAATTCAACACCTAAAGAAGAAGTAGAAGTTCAGCATCATTCCTGATGTGGAGGTCACTTTTCTTGGGGGGCCCCATGGGGCCCAATTACAAATAGACCAAAACATCCCTCTGTGGAGCTCCATACTTCCCGGATTACTCACTGATTTTCGGCGCCATGGTATGGGAAAAAGAAAACATAAACAGCACACATTAGGCCAACACCACATCACAGCAGCTGCCTGCACAAATCACTTTCAGGTCATGATCTGTCAGTCAGTGGCTAACTCAATATAATATGAAAAAGCTCAGTGTTCAATGTGTTAAGACAGTGAAGGAAAACTAAAGGTGGCTGTTGTAAACATGGCAGGATAAAAAAACTAATAATAAAAAAATTAATTTGTTGTGCAGTGCATGTCCACCCCTGATGCTTTTCTACTTCTAATATACATGTATTTATATATGACCACTTTGAATTCTGGGACTTTGACATTCTTTCCATTTTTGATTGTATGTTTTTAGATTGTTTTAAGTTTTGCTTGTTATGGTTTTTTGTTGTTTTCTTGTTCCATCAGCCAGATCCTCTTGTTGGGCAGAATTACAAAGACTGGCTTGATATTGTTGAATTGGATCCAGAGGTATAGTCTTCACACATTTGTACTATAGTATTTGAGAATAAGGCAAAAATAGGTGGGAGAGAAATAGGGTCTACGTTGTTTTAGATGTAGTTCTGTGAGGGTTACAAATGTTTAATGGCTCATTTATTGCATTAGAGATGAAAAGTTAAAAAAGATCATCTCTGACATGGGAATTTACATCCAGCACAGACATTTCAGGGAAGGTGAAGTAATTTTTCAAGGCATATGTTTTATATTTTTAGTGAAGTAATTAGTTGCCAATGTAAAGAAAAATTATTTTATAGTTAAACTAAAACATGATACTTAGGCAGACCAGAATTAAAATTAAACTGAAGTAGTCTGCATGTGAGGTCAGTAAAGATGTGATAAGATGGTAGTTCAACAAAAGGGAACAGTAGATGAGAGGGGAAAAAAAGGGTGGGCAGAAGAAAAAATGGACCAACAATATCCAGAAATGGACAAAGAAAACATTTGCAGAGAACCAGATCCCGGCCCACAACCACAATCACATTGAATGAAGAAAGCTAGTGCTTAATTTGTCAGGATATGCCCTGCTGGGAAGAGGAGAACAAAAAGCATATGTGGTTTAGTCTGTGAAAAACTTATGTGAAGTCATTCTCTGTATAGAGGAGGGAAAACACACTGGTATTATGGATCACACACTCAGCTTCTTGGGGAGAGCTTAGGCTTGTGAACCTGCCTGTTTTCTCATTATTAGCCAAATATCTTGAAAGATATTTTGCTCACTGGTGTTAAGTGGCAGAGCCAGCTTTTATCTGTTGCACCACAGTTTTCAGTTTGAAATCAAAGTGCTCTTTGTACAATAAGAAGGAAAGATGAGGGTAACTCTGAATGATTTGCGGTTTTGCTCTTGAAGGATGGAAGTTATGCACACGAGCTTTGAAATGTCTAGCTTGACCGTGTAACTTCAATATCTCAGGGATGTCAGTTTCCTACTTAGTAGGATTTCCTACTTTTTGGCTGTCAGTAATTTCTTGCCCCAAATCCGGTATTAGTTACCATTAACGTACTTCAGTTTTATGTGTTGCTTAAGAATGCCAGGAACTTTTCCTCCTTTTTCATGTAGACAGATACAGATTGACATCCCTGATATCTCCTACGTTGCCAAGGCAAAAAGCTTCAAGTGCTTTTTATATTATTGTTTGAGAAATGGAAATAATGCACTACATTGTTGCCTTCACGGGCACATGACTTTCATGTGACATCAAAGTGGATAGTGATATAAAATGAAGGCATCATTCCATGAACAACAGGTGAAGTGTGTATTGGTGGGATTTGATCCTCACATCAGCTATATGAAACTGATGAAAGCAGCCAGCTACCTGAAGAAAAAAGACTGTCTTTTCATTGCCACTAACGAGGATGGAAGTTTGCCAATGAAAGAAGCTACTATCTGTATCCCTGGTAAGGCAGTCATATTTTCCTGAAGCAAGCATATGGTGTTTTTTTTTTTTCTGTATTAACTATTTCACTGCTACACATAATAAAAATAATAGAGAGTATTTATATGGCATCTGTCGTTGTAATTACAGGATCTAAGTGCTTTATAATCTGTTATTACCCCGATAGACCCATAGAAGACATTCATATCCGTTCTCAGTTTCCTGGGAAGCACACAAAGCAGTAGCCTGTTAGGCGCTCAAATCCTTTTCAGTCCAACGAAATCAATCACTGTCTATAGTTGGGTACCCATTCAGATCTGGGTGGAGTCAAGAATTGTGTGTAAATTGTCTTTCCCAAGGACAAAATGTCAGGATTTGAACCTGGAACTTCATATTCTGAGTCTGACGGCCCAACCGCTAGGCCACTGACACCATATAGCATGATCTATATCTCTTCATGTGTGAGAAAATGTAGGGGATATGTCCACAGTCAGTCCACCATCAAACCACTCCTTCTCCTTTAATGGGATGTTCCAATCCACTAGCGACTAGCTTTTTACATCTATGTGCTGAATCTTTTGATGGATGCCAGAAGCTGTTGGCTAGCAGATGAGAAAAAGAAGACTCAAATGAGACATAGAATTTGCTCGCTCATGTAACAATTAGTAAAACTGAATAAAAGTTGATGCTTTTGATCAGGCATGTCGGTTATGCTACCTCCAGGCAGCATGTAGTCCTTTACAAGGACACCTGCTGCCCACAGCCCAGACAAAGTTACTATAACGTAAGGATATTTTTATCTTTGAACTATAAACTTGAAAAAAAAAAAGGCAACTTATTTCTTCAATTCAATTTTTTTTTTCTGTGCGTGTTCGATATTTGTCTTGCTGTGGAGATGTCTGATTTCTTATCATACCTTCTGATAATTTGATGGGAGTCTTTAGTCCTACTAATATATGTGAACAGTTATTGTTAAAAACTGTTGGTGAAATGAGATGTCAAGCCTTAGACAAAACACTGAAAGTGATTGAATAACAGCGAATAAATATTCAGTTTTCAGCTATTATAATTATTGTATTATGCATTTGTTGCAGTTTGAAACTTCAAGTGTATATTGTTAAAAATATTTTTGTTGTTGTTGTTGTTGTTGTTGTTGTTGTTGTTGTTGTTGTTGTTGTTGTTGTTGTTGTTGTTAAACTGCTTCACTATCTTGTATTTCTGAATGTTACTTAAATGCTGAGGAATTTGTATGCACATCCACACTGTAGATTAGGAGTTCAAATGCAGAAATATTAACTGATTAAAATACTATTTTTATTTCATAGTTCTATTAATGCAGTCGTCGACATACTCAGATTTTCTCATGAGGCCCTAGATAAGGCCTGAGTTTGACTTTTCATTGTTTGTGGGGGAAAAGATGATGAGTGCTTATTGACTCATATACAGTGGGCAGGACTGAATGCTGGTAGTGGTTAGCAGTAAATGGAACAAGGGAGACTGACCATACAGGACTGCAAATTGACATAGCAGTGAAGTGATTAAATAAAGATACTTGAGTTTTACTCTGACTAGAATAATGTGAGATAGTAAAATAGAGGGCAGGCGTTTCTTACCTTTAATACATGGACATTTGTAATTAGCACTACACAATAAAGATGCAGGGATGACTTCGGCTTTTCAAACCCTGAATTCGAAATGCCTGGAAGCTGCAGAGATAGTCAGTGGGTTTCCATTAAGAAATCACCACAAAAAAAAGAATTGCTCATCAGAATATTTCATTATATAATGAGCACTGCCAACTCAGTTTACACTTTACAAGCCTGTAGAGTTAGGAGGTACCTGATATAAGGTCATTTAGTAGCTGCTTTTTTTACACTTGTATACTTGTGTATCTATAGTTTCACTCCCGTAATATTGTATCATCAGGCACTGGCTGCATGGTGTTGCCAATCAAGTTAGCCTCAGGCAGAGAGCCAGACATAATGGGCAAACCATCCACTTTGATGTTTGATACTCTCAAATCCATTCACAATCTTAATCCAGGTAGAAGTTTGATGACAGGGGACAGGTGAGTGGTCACATTACCAATGGCCAATGGCCATATCAGTTTCATGCTTGTAGGATCTCTTATATATTGCATGACTTGATGAATGAGTCTGGTATCCAATTTTTTTTATGTGTTAACTGATTCTATCAGGACTAAAATTCTACATTCTACCAGAATTAATTTTCATTTCGACAGAAATGTCTATGTTACATGAGTGCTATTTGTGTGCGGTTAATTTTATATGCAGAAAATTGATATATCTTTGGTATCAGATGAAACATATGAAAACAGAGTATTAGAAAAATTCAGGATTTTATAATGTCATCTTCATTAAGGTGTCACAAGGTCAGTATACACCAACTAATGGGATCACAGAATAGCAGCTTTCATCATTATCACTGCTACTTCCATTTCATTACATCTGCTATCACTGTAAAGCAAAAGTCAGTATAACAGTAAATATCTTACATCTGGGTGTAATTCTCAATCAGAATGAATCAGAATCTTTGTCTTTTATCCCTTTCTACTTCTGGATCTACAGTTACATTTAAAAATGGGGTTATACAATCTTTCAATTTTTTACCTTAAAAAAAAAAAATGGGGCTTTTAAACACTTTAAACAAAAATGCATATCGTAAATATTTTATAAGAGTTTGCCATAAAATGATGATTGAAATAGGTTATGACTATGTTAAATATAATTCAAGTAAATTAGATGGCCAGGGTGTCACTGGAAAAGACACTGCAAACAAAACTGACAACTGAGTTGTCACTCCGGATGGAATGGCTCAGTGGTAGTGGAGAAGGAAGTAGCTGTACTGCAACTTGAGGTTTTCACATTCAAAGTTAACTCATTCTACCCTCTGGTCAGTAAAACTCTGACTCTCTCGATCTCACCCAGTCATAGGACATGTCAAAAATTGTCCTCTCCCTGCTGTTTTGTTTGTTCTTGAAATAATTGGTTTGCTATGCTGTAGAGTTTAGTTAAGCCATATAGAACTCAGCAAAGTTTACAACTATTTTTGTTTCATTTTTCATGGAGCACAGCACCAGTAGTACATGTTGTATAGTGAAATTTTGTCAATGAAAACTGAGCCATTCTCCCTAATATTTCGGCCTTCATGGGAAATGTTTTAAATATAGATCAGACTCACTGCCCTGCAATTTAAAGTATATTATTATAATAAGCATATCCATGTTGATATTTTGGTTGATTAAGCTGAATATTACCCAAAGAAAACATATTTTTAAACACACCATGTTATTGAACGTACAACTGAGAAACAGGAATTTTATTTATCCTTTACATTTATCCTTTGTAGTTCAGTCTGATTTTTTGCCGTCAAATTTTTCCTTCCACTGACAGAATCAGTACAGATATCGTGTTTGGACAAAAGTGTGGGATGCGAACCCTGCTGGTCCTGTCTGGCATTGCCACCATGGATGATATAGCTCGGCCAGGACACACTAAGGAAACAGAAGAAATGAAGTCTGGGCAGCCCGATTTGTATTGTCAAAACCTAGCCCAATTTGGAAAATATATATAGAATGTTCCATAGGTTTTATTCAATTACATAATCAGATTTTTTTATAAATGAAAGCATTATATTTCATTTGATAGTACAATGGATTGTAGAGTCATTTTTTTTTTTTTTTTTTAAATTTTATTATTACTATTTTTTTGTGTGTTTATTTTTTGCATGCTAAGCCAAGCTAATAGCTTATTTGAGTTGTAGATTAGAGTTCTGCAGTGCTGGAAACTACTAATCCAGAAATACAGCCAGGCAAAAACAATGATATTCAGCAAATACAGAAAGTAGTAAGATAAGATCACCATAAAGGATCTTTAAATAGGAAGGGGAAAATTGTCAGCCTAAATCTGATGAGTGGTTTTTGTTTTCATTGAGTAAATGTTTCAAAGAACAAATCATACTCATGTGGTGCGTCTGTGTGATGAAAACAATTAACGCAACAAGGATTACTGTTTTTAGACCATGTTGTACTATCAGAGGGTGATAGTAGAATTAGAAATTAAAGGGCTTGGACCCTGTATTGTATGGGAATAAGTGCAAGATAGAAGATGTCTATTATTGTTATTTGCTCTTATTATCTTGTCACTCTGCATGGGAAGAGGTGAAAATACATAATAGAAGCAGTTCAGATCAGCTTTCTAAATTCATGAAACCAATGTACCAGGGCTTTAACCCCTGTGAGTTCTAGAAGCAACCTGTTGTATTACGTGTTGCCCCATTGTTACTTGTTGCAAATGGGATCTCAATCATTTTTCAAAATTCAGAGCTCAAAAATAAGGTTCACCACTACCTGAGACAGGGCAAATTTTCCCTATAGGTTAGTGATGCACGATTATACGCATTGATCTTATGATGTATTTTTATTAGAAAAAAGCATAATACAGTGGAACAAACTGAAATGACTAAACCGAAAACACAGCTGAACCAAAGGAAAAATTAATCCTTGTTTTTTTTTTTTTCTCTTTTACTCTTTGTTAATGGACTAGCAATAAACCGAAGTCAGCCTTCATGGGAACACGGCTGAACCGAAAACAACAAGCTTGATTTTAGTAGAAGCCTGCGACCTATTCTTAATCAAACACGCTTAATACCGACAAGCCGTTCTCTCATCGTCAGGCGTGAGGCCACCAGCAGATGTTGAAGACAGAGAGGGGGGTAAGGGATGGGGGAATTGCATCAGTGAATCAAGTGTGCATTGTCTGTGGAATCTAAATTGTACCGGCAACAGTTCATCGAAGCATCGTGACAATGCTGAGTGTGATGTTAAGGCATTGTGTAATTTTAGATTACCCGCATGGTTAGTTATTAGCTAGCAAATTTGACCCTACAGAGTTTGTTCCCCTCTTCTGACAACTTCCACTATACCAGTATTACTAGTTTAGTTTGGATAAACTGAAATATGTTTAAACTAAAATATGTCCAGTCCCTAAAGTTTTGGTTTAAGCGTGTTCCACTGTACATTATATTACCATATCATTACATATACATAGAAGCATAGTTTTACTGATGACCAAAGACAGTGGACAGAGGACAGTTTCTCTCCTTCAGGTTCTAAACTGAAACAATAGCTGATTTGAGTTACCGAAAGAGAATTGGTTATCTTAATAAACAATTTCTAATTTGTATTTCTATTGGTAGGCCCATTGTTTTTCTGTATTCCACCCTTGGCTGACTATATAATCTGTGATTTAGTTTATATATCAGGGTATATTTATTTATATGCACATAGCTCATGCTCTTCACACAGTTCAAACTTGGAGGGCTTGTCATGCCTGAAATTTTTAACTCTGACTCACTTACTCATGTTTGAGTGGGGGAAAATCCGACTTATGATTTTTCTTCTTTTTTTTTTTTTTTAGCTGGAGTCTGATAATACATATATTGAAAATATTTTTCCTCCAATCTTTGTGAAAAAGAGCTGAATTATGCCAACTATGTTTCATGGTGACAGTTGGGTTTTCTGGAGACTAAGTTAAAGTGTATGTAAGATTTGCACACCCACCTAGTGCATACATTGTTTTGAGTCGACAGGCTTTCTGTCCTCTTTCTGAGGCCTTTGAGAGAAAGGTTATTTGTGGGCAGGCAGTGTTTTTCATTAGCCAAATTGCATGTATTCACTTACTTTTTTAACAAGCCCATGAAAAGATCAAGTATCATTTGCCTTTTTTTTTTTTTCATTTAAAATATTGATGACAGAAAAGTTTGATGAAAACATGGTCTTATGCTGTGAAATTTTCACAATTTCTCCTGATAAACTTGTCCCATTTTAGCAAGCAGTTTGATGATGATGAGCAAAGGGAAATAGACTGATGCAAAAACAATCCCCATTGGTGGTAGAAACTTCCTCCCTTTGGAACTTGCCTGGGAATACAGTAGTCTACACTTAAGAGGAATTGCGTCACTGGGAGACAAAAAAAAACAAACAAACCAGATTGAAAGATAACGCTGACCACTGTATTGAGTGTGATGATTGTTTGATTTGCTGCAGTTGGTTGAGGATTTCTCTTTTGCAAGTAGCAACAGCTTCCTCCATTTGGGCGCCTGTGTATGTGTTTTATAATTAGCAGCACCTGACCTTTTTTTGTTCTATCTCGGCCCAACACTGGGCCCTTAGGCGGATTTTTTTTTTTTTTTTGAGAGCAGGTTTGTAGGCAAGTTAATTACAGTGAACAAACTTTTGTTTCCCAGCATATTAGCAGAGGTGGGTTCAGCAGCAAACTGAGCTCTTAGCTGGCAGGTTCAGAGACAACTGTAGCTATTTAGCCGAGACATTTTTCTCATTCAGAGTCATTGTTCCTTCAACTTTGAACCATGTGGAGAGCATGAGAGCATTGTGTATAGTTTATTTATGGGAGATGAAAGAGAATCTGCTTATTGAAGAGAGATTTCTTCATCATGGTTTTTTTTTTAATAACACAGAATTTCTTTAGCTAGTATGTTGTATAGAAATCTGTTGTGTATTTTTAGCTAGTATATTTTATATGAATTAATCACCGGTTTTTAGTTATGTTGTGTATAAAAATCTATTGATGGTCGTCCTGCTGTTGTACATGTATATTGTCATTGCTGTGTACTGTATGTATACAAAATATATGTTTGTGTATTATGCAGTAACATGTTAGGGAGAATACTTCACTTGTTAGTGTTTTAGCCTGTTCTTATGAAATTGTCCTTACCTGAACAATGCCCAGTTCTTTTCTTTGCTATCTGTGCATAGCCACAGGTTCACCTATACATGTACATGTCTAATGCTCTTCCCGTCCGTGCTAGTTATTCACACATAGCCACTCTTGCTTCACACACTCTTGCACCTGAATTAGTCATGGTAGTTTGGAATTAACAAAAGACATAGACAAGGGGCTATTTGTAAATGTTTGTGGTTAAACAAATTTGCCCACTTTGATGTTTATATAAATAGTAGATAGTTGCAACAGTATCAGATCTCTCTTTCCTTCCGCCATCTCTCTTCCCCCATCTTCAAACTCATTGGTTCAATACTTGATGGTTCTGAAGTGTGGAGAGAGAACACAGATCAGGGATTTGGGTAACTTAAAGGTGAGCGGAAATATAAATTGAGTAGTTACATTTTTTCATCAGTATTATATAACAATTCATATCATTGTTCATTGGTAATGTTAAAAATCACACAGGCATGTGTATTAGAGAAATGCATCTGATGTCTTGTGGCATTCCTGAGCTGCTGTCTGATAATGCCATTAAATAAGAAAATGAAAACAAATGTTTCAATGGGTAGAATGGACCTTTTCCACCACAACTGAAACAAATGTTATTGATGATAAATTTGATTTGTGCTGAAGCATCTCCTACAGTGCCTTAATGACAAGACTAGATCTTGGTTGAAAGCAGAAACATGTTTTATGAGGTAGATTTTTATCAGTCTGGGAACCTCTGAAAATGGTTATGGCACAGGGAAAAATGCCAGTTTGATTTTGTAGTTCAGCCCATACTAGCTGTATTTAGTGTGAGACTTACAGCTCTTCTGAAGAAACATGGAGGTGTTTATATGTATTTTATTTTGATAAGGGAAAGATATTACATAGTATATTGTGTCATTACTGTCAAATAAACATATATTCATACGCATATGTATAATTTTGTGGATCTTTATTTCTTCATCTCTTTGTGGTCTGCCAATAGCTACTCTGAACAGGAGACATATTGTAGTGTTTGCATGTAAGCTGTTCTTTTTTTCTTGGGCACAGCTTCACAGAGACATAGGGTTGTACCCCACTTTGACAAGGGCTGTCGTGGGAATGGTTTGTATTCACAGAGAATTTTTCTCTACAACAAATAAAAACACATTGTTCAACAGCGCTGAGAAAACCACCCACAGGAGGTTACAAAACGTTTAGAGAACATAGCGCCAATGCAATTATGAAAGTCTAGCAGGTCTCTGTTGTGTAAATTTAAAGGTGTGTAACATCGCAGTGATCACAAACTTCACTCTGTGCCCCATCCCTTTTGTTACTACTGTTAGTCTTAACTGCCGTGGTGTGGGATGAGTTTCTCACTACTGTAAAAAATACATTTACATGTAGTTGGTGGGACTGGGACAATTCTATTCTGATAATTTTGTGACTGTGCCACACCTCAGGATAGAGCCAGGCTATTCTCTTGTTCTATTAAGTGTGGTTGACGTCTCCTTGCTTGAAATACATGTACAACTAAACCTGGACAGGGAAGCACTGTCACAGCGGGTTACTAAGTAAAGCCCACAATGTATATGTATACTTGTGGTGGTGTTACTAGTGCAATGTTTTGTTTATGTTTACGACAAGGATGTTTTTTGAGTCATTGCTTACTGGAGCTAAACAGAACTATAAATTTATCAACAATCATGGGAAGCAATTTTGATTTCTTAGAAATCTTGCCTGGAAAGTGTTTTTTCTTTTGGAAGTGAATAGGTGGACCCCGGCTTTATATATTTATCATCTGTAATTATTCATATCAATGATCAATGCACACTGTCTATAATTAGCTCGTCGGACCGTACCCCGCCCGTCACCCCGCTCGTCAGACCTACATGTTAGCGTTAGGGTGGACTTGCGCTGGTCGAGGGTCCCAGCAGGTTGAGC
>JBCAUA010569700.1:0-16415 GCA_038406235.1 Peronia verruculata
GACAGATCGCAGGTAGTACCGTCTTACTGTCATACGGTAGCAGGAAAAACCTGACCTGACTACAAACCTACACACTTTCAAAAGTGTATTTAAACTGGGCATGAACAAGCTCGCCATGAGAGCAATAACTCTTTTCACATATCAAAGTTCATGCGATTTGAATGTTTTACTAAAATGTCCATAATCAATGAATTTAAAAAGTGGGATGATTTGGTGAATACCTAGAGTTACAGGCTGTTGTAATGCTTTGTCTGAATCATACATCTAAAATTTCATATCTCTTAAGAGATCATGTTTTGACCACAGCAAATCACATTTTTTATATATAGTGGAAAGAAAAAAATTGGATGTACATTTCATTCAGTCGCTAAATCAGATCGGGTAATTTTCCGAGAAATGGCCCAGTGTGGACAATTCCTTTAAGTTTTTCTGAGTTTTCTTTTGGGTTACATGGAATTTCTAAAAATCATACTTATCTTTATATCCCATTATGAGATTAAGGAACGAAATGACTAATTTTATTGAAAACGAATATCTGTATGTCTAATTGTAGCACCTGGTCTGCTCAACACCTAACAAAGTTAAGCCGGTAGTGAAGCAAGATATGAGATCTAAGAAATCAAACACTGTCATGATAAGCTTCCTTTTCATTGAGATCATGTCCTCTGATTAAATTTGTATTCTTGTATTGTACTATTTGCATGAGAGAAAGTAGCATTCTTACAGAGCTGACATTCTGGATCTTTCAAAACCAGAGATGGTGCACTTTCAAAATTTAAGTTCACATCAGTCAACATTTGGTTTTCATGATACACTGTGATATCAATACATGTACTGAAGTTTTTTTTTTTTCTTGACACTAATGATGGCCTGAGGAGATACTTAAAAAAAAAAAAAGACCAATTATACAGACTGGCAAGTGATTGCCTTTCCAAACTTATATAGTTATGAAAAGTCCCCTCAAATGCTTCATGAAACACGTTACAGAGATGCCAACTCATAAAAAAAAATGTGAGGCATTCATTGCAAAATCTTCTTCTTGAATGCAGGATTTCATGAATGAAAAAGAAATTTATTCATCATGATCAGTTTGCTAGGGTTCTGAAGTTGACACTGGCAAATGGGACGTTTTGGAATGATTTGTAGTTTTGCTTGAAAGCTGAGAACTGAAAGTATTACAGGAAATTGCTGGAGTGTCAGGATTTCCATGATTACATGACTATTCAGATTTGAAGAATGACAGACAATGCGTTCAGGTGAGATAAATTGTGCACAATGTTTGGAAGGAATTTCCAGTGCAAAATATGATGTGTGAATTTGTGACCTCATCAACTCCTAGACATCTGAACAGATTTAAACTATCTTCTTTATGAGCTCGAGGGTTTCTAAATAGAGATAAATCCTGATGCATGTTTTTGACTAGGGCGTTTTTGAATGCTTGTCTATACTTACACTTCATTGCCAATGCAATCTCTGCATACATATTCCTTGTTTTGATTGATATAAATCAAAAATTGAAAGGGCAAATGTTTAATATTAATGAAACTCTAAAACAAAGAAAACAAATGGCTACCATAAATATTTGCTACAGAAACCACATCTAAGACCTGTGTTCTTATTTACTAATCTTTAAAGGAAAATTCTGAAGAGGACATGAATGTGAACATTTTCAACTTTACCTTGAAATATTACTGACATACGTGATATGATTGCCCTTTAAGTTAATCATGCTAAAGTCTTGCTTTTGTTTTATTTATTTTTATTTTTTTAAAATTATTTCTTTTGGATGTTTATGTCTTGTGTTCATTGAAGTTTCCATAGCATCACATCTAAAGAAGGAGCTGGGAGTGGAAGGACCTGAAATCTAATCTACATATTCTTTCACAAGCTACAGTGGAATACATAACAAAAATGCTCAACCAAAAACACGGCTCAACCGAAAGAAAAATTAATCCTCGCCTTTGTTTCTTTCTTTCTCTTTTAACTACCGATAAACCAAAGTTAACATTTGTGGAACACGGCTGAATTGAAACCAATGATATTGATTTTAATGGAAGCCAGCGACCTATTCTTAATCAAGCATGCTTAGTACCATGATGCCCTTCTCTCATTGTCAGGTCTGAGGCCACAAGCATGTGTCAAAGATGGAAAGGGGTTAGGGAATTACGTCAGTGAAGCAAGGGTGCATTGTCTGTGAAACCTATATTATCCGGTGTGCTGACAAGGTGAGGCAGGCAACTTGTCATCAAAGCATCATGATGAACTCTTGTCTGATGCAGTGTGATATTACGGGACCATGTAGTTTCAGATGACCTTCGTTGTTAGTTGAAACAACAGAATTCTAAATCCCACATTGTCGACAAAAATTGCTAATCAAAAGCAACTTGAAACCTCAGTCAGTGCTGGTCTGGCCCAGCTGTGAAATAATACGTGGGATGGACAGAGGGGAGTCCCAAGCCGCTTCCTACTAGCACATGGCAGCCGGAAAATACTCCGCTATTGGAGGGAGGGGGGAGGGATGCCCAGTCGAAGGAATCGCATCCCAGAGTAAGATGGCACTTGGCGAACGGATGACGGATGGCACAGAATGGCTAAAGGGCCCAATGCTACCGCAAAGTGCAAAAGTCTGGCATGATAAGCAAAGCAAATGCAATAGCCAGATATCTCAATATGACACCGTTCCTTGGGGCACGCCAAAAGGGACCGAATCCATAAACCAGAAACAGAATCTGGTGAGGGATACCTTCAATGTGATTAAAAACCAATCTATTGTAAAAATACCCAGAGTCCCTTGTGATCCAAGACTATTATAAAGATGCCTTGAATTCCTCTCTCAGCATTTGTCCAAGATTTTACTCCCTTAGCCCAATGCACTCGCATACTAACCTACAAGATAGAAGGGTTTCCTGACTGGTTTAGCTTTCATAGTCACTTGTTTTCACTACTAGGCAGTGGGAACAGATTGCAAATGTACCGTCCTATTGTTACATTGTATCGAGTCAAAACTCGACCTGACTCAGTCCAATCACATATATCCTCATAAACTACAACTGAAATGACCACCTGATTAAATAGTACACAGGTTCATTGTGATTATCAATATAAAGTTTTACCGTACTATGTGCAAATGATGATCTACGTATAGACTCAAACTTTGTTTTTCTCTTCTCTCTATCCACTGTTTTTGGCAATAGAGTCTGGAAATCTTGTTCAGCACAGAGGATAGATGGAAAGAGTAAAATGATCTAATGGAACTGAAAACCAATGGAGGCAACCTAAAATTAAGTTTAAATAGTTGGCCTTACTAGGCCCAACTGAGGGCAGACATCTCTACAGAAACCTACAGGAACCTACAGAATGTTGATGTGTTTTTGTGATGTGAAGAAAGTTACAAATTTCTCATCATGGAGTTTTATGTACTATTCAATAAATTGAAGATTATTAGACTGGGCATGGTAAAAAATATTAAAAATATTTAATAGAGAAACGTTGGCTCTGATTGAAAAAAAAAAAAGCCTAAATTTTACCCCTCGCCCCTTCCCCATCCATTTCCCTGGAGAAAAAAAAAGTGCAAGTCCTGGAAAAGTGTCTGAATAGTTTCAAAATATTTTAGACCTTAATGATCTTGGCAAAATATAAGGCATTTGTAGAGAAACTGACAAGGAGGGTAATAGATTTTTTGATAGGCAAACAATTTTAAGTACTGTGTGACCTCATATCAAGTCTAAATAAATGCTTGTGATGTTCTTTACAGATCAGACAGTGATGGCAAAGAATGACATGGATTGGGATGGCAGACTCAGTTACTGTAAGGAAGAATGGAAGTGAGTGATTTGGAGGTGCAGGAAATGAATGATGGTCATGTTCCATGTGGAAGGAATGAAAACTGACGGATTCTTAGAGGAGAGAGAAGCTGAATTTGGAATCCTCATGATTTTAAAATAGAGATAAAAGTAGACGGAAAAATGATGAAGAGATGGATGGGATAGGCTACATTTATGAGATATATGCATAGATCTCCAACAGAACTAGTGGGCCTACCTTACGTGCTTCAGTCTGAGTCAAATGTTGATCACTTACAGTGTACTATAGCTGTGGATTGTAGCTGACTGATGGTTGCTTGTAATTGATTGACAGTTGCTTGTACTTGACTGATGGTTGCTTGCAAATGACGTGACAGTCGATATGGAATTTCTCACTGATGGTTGTATACTAATGGCCAACAATTTCCATGGATTGCAGATCAACCATTGTGACTAGATGATTTGCAGCCATCCTAGTTGTGCCCAATATACTGGATCAAATGCAGAACCTGATTTTGAAGAGAAAATTGAACAAGAAATTAAGGCTGACAAAAAATAGTTTCAAATAAAACTGTCTTATAATGATGTCTCCAATACATGAATTTTATGTATTTTATGTCAATTTTTAGCAAACTGGAGGACCTCTACAGTTTGCCGGCTTTAGTACATTAAGCCCACACACTGAATATTATTTCATCATAAATATTGTAGAAGGAATAGCACATACAGTTGCCAAGTTTCATAATATAATTATTCTAAGGCAATTTATTTGGAACTAAATTTTATCTTACCCAGGGTCCACTTTTATACAGGGCCTGCAGTGAGACAGTCATGGAACTAAGATGTTGACCAGAATGTGATGTCACTGGAAACAGAACAAAAACTATTAAAATATCCAATAAACCAGTGAACAGTACTGGAGTTTGCATTAACTTGTGTCCAATAGGTGATGTCCGTTGGAGATATTTTTTAGTCTAGTGAAAAATGCTGCTGTTTATCACAAGTCAAGTAAGCACAAGCTTCACAGAACAAACTGACCTCTTAATATTTAGGCAAACTGCTGCAACTATGCATAGTCCATTTCTCTTTGCTGTAACTAACATGATGGACATTTACCTGAGAACACTCACTGGGCAAGGGAATGACCTGTTTCTCAGTGTTGTCTCAGAAACGTCACCGACAGTTGAACAATACCTTCCCTCCCTTTGCTGGTATAGGATGTGCCCTAACTGTTCCAAGCACCAAGTTCTGCTATTAACAATGGGAATATTCATTCATCTGTTAGTCAACTACATAAAATACATCAGTCTGTTTACCATAATAACTCTATTGCTATTCATGTGAAGCACTCTGAACAGAGATTAAACTACATATTTGACCTACAACCAAAAGATATATATTTTGCAAAAGGGAACAAAAAGATTTAGACAGTGGATTACTTGAGAATCTAAAAATGATATTACCACAGCCAGCATAAAGAAGACGGTAAAAGGTTGTGCAGTCTTCCAGTAGAAAAAAAGGGGTGAAGAAAAAGGGCAAAAGGATTGAATTTGTACTGGGCAATGTAAATATTTGAAATTCAACTTACTTCGTTTAAATCATAAAGAAAAAAGCAAGGAGTTGTGCAGTCTTACATGAATTAAAAAAAAAAAGTTACACATTTCCTTTCAAGCAAGTCAGTCTTGCCCAGTACTTGGCTAAGTCTGGAATATGGTGAAAGTGTTGAGGTGGTCACCATGAACTCAGCAAAAGAAGCCAGGCAAGTACCAATGTGGCATCACTGAAAATTAAAAGGAACATACAAAAATTCATATAAACAAAGTCAGAGGTAATCAAATTTGCATTAACCCATTTACATCAGGTGATTACAGTTGGAAGTGTATGATTTATTCTTTGCTCTAGTATAAAAACATTGGCCTTGACTGTGACTTGACCAGATTCCCAATGGAATAATCAGGTAGCTCGCTATAAAACTTGCCACAGATGAGATTGACATCTCTGAACAGCACTAAAGAACTGACTATTGATTCTTGTGATGAGAGCTCATAGATTATGTAGGCCTATAAAAAAAAACTGGACAAATTTGTTCTCTCTCACTGGCTATTAGATAAGTCTTGTCTATTTCAGCATGAGCTCTACAATAATAGTTACAGTATTCACTCATTCATAACTATATTGTAATAGATCATCCTCATACCAATAACAGAAAACACTATTGGCACTACTATCATTCTGTACAGAGATAAACCTTGACATTGCACAAGATAATATTGATTTTTGACATTATGCCACAGATACACTTGTACACAAAGAATTATATGAAATATTTCTGCCGAAGGGTAAAAGAACTGAATTTGTACTAGGCCATCTCATTATCTTAAGATTCAGCTTATTTCATTTAGCATAGAGAAATAACGAGTGGTTGTTTAGTCTTCCAGCAGACAAGGCCAAAAATATTCATGGAACATTGACACATTTCCCAATATCATAATCAATTCTCACTCAGGGCTTGGTGCAGTCAGGAATGTGGGTACTTGAAGTCTTTGAGAAATAGACTGCACTCAATCCAGTTGGCCAGCCATGAATGTAACATCACTGGAAAAAAAATAAAACATCCAAGTGAAACTGGACAATAGAATTTACGCCCCATCTCAGTGATATTTATTGCAAAAATATTCAAAGCACTAGGCTTACCAATAATCAGGCTACCCATTCACCTCTCAACTATAATAGATCATTCTATTGATACTAATGTCCAATACTTTGAAAAGCAATAAAACCTACAACACTGGAGGGGATTATATTTTTGCTCAAAGTCACACATTTACCAAAAACATATTACTATTACATATTTCTTCTGTGGAGAGGTTAAAAAAATGAATCTGGGAATCTGGATATCCTGAAGTCAGCTTTACCTCATTCCACATGGGGAAGGCAAGTCACTCACTGCACAGTTTCCCAGGAGACAAGACCAAAAAAAAAAAAAAAA
The DNA here is from genome assembly GCA_038406235.1 of Peronia verruculata. Classification (NCBI taxonomy): domain Eukaryota; kingdom Metazoa; phylum Mollusca; class Gastropoda; order Systellommatophora; family Onchidiidae; genus Peronia; species Peronia verruculata. The sequence goes on from JBCAUA010569700.1 coordinate 6,793, forward strand.
TCCTTAGAATATTTATGCTTTTCCTTAAAAGTTGGCTCTTGTCCAAATTTGTTCAAGTCGAGGAGGTGAGGAGTTAGGTTTTGGAAGGTCTGAAGAGAAAAAAAAAATGTGGGAACATGTAAAATAGATCAGTAATGCCTGTGTAGGGTTTAATTGATGATTTACGCAGATAATAAATTTCCAATCTAATCACTTGGTCTCATCAAAATAAGGTCTTTTAACATCAGATACATTTTCCGGCACAAGGTAACAGCACCAACATCTTTAGCAACCATTTATCAAGTCCTGTATTGACCGACATCTTTACTCCTACCTGTCAGCAATGCATGGTAGATGGCACTTGAGTCACTGCTAACAGTTTGGGTGCTGGGTGGATTTCCCTAGATGGTCCATGTCCTTAACTGGAGATGTGCAGGAGACCATATGCCAACCTTCTGACCAGGAAAGAGGGGCTGGCATGCAGAATCGGCTTCAAAAGGAGAATAGATAAAAAGATAAAACTGATAAGTTTCCAATCTGTCCTTCTACCAGTTAGACTGAACAAGGCATTGTGACAAACTGGTAATGTGAATGTAAGGTCTATTTGGATATGAGCATCAATATTTTGTTCAGGAGAATATCGAAATCATTTATTACCTAGAAATGGTTAACTGCGTGGTTTACACTCAGTGTGACAAGTCTTTCCCTTTATCTGCTAGTACTGGTGCAAAGAACAGCACACAATTTAATAAAATACATTCTGTCTGTTAATATCCCTGAGACTGTACTGGATTGTATGGAGTTCCCAAAAATTAATATCTTAATCATAAATATAAATATAACCAAGTTTGATGATTAAGTTCACATTAGACATACAACTAATGAACTATAACCTGAAATTCCACTCGTTGAGGGAGCGTATGGGGTTCCACTGTTGGCAAACACATCACAGTTCCAACTATAAGCAAACAAACTGAAAAAGAGAAAGTGTGTCACATTATAAACTGAAGATACATAAACAAAGGCAAACACTGAACATAACTGCAATGTAACAACCGGAATAGGAAATTCATAAACAATACAAATAAACCAAATGTCACATTTAGTCCACACTAGAAGAAAAACGCTGCTGCTGTTACATAAAGTATTAACAATTAAATAATTATGTATCTGACTGTAGCTATTCTACAATTTCACACAAATGAAGGAAATTTTCCAACTTTCAGGCAAATGCTGGCCAAGAGACAAAAATTGAATATGATCTATAAGTGGTAAAGGCTGCATTAAGAGCAGTCATGATAAAGTTGATATTCATATCTCACCACGATCAGATATCTATGATCAGCAATCTGATAAGGGAGGCCATCAGTCGAAGGTCAGCGCTGTCATTCCATGAATAAAACAGAGGCATCTGAGGTGTCTTTCAACCAATCACATCACCTGCCCAAGACTCTGGTTTCAATGTTCTATCAAATTAAGTCAAAGATGGTTAGCATTTAAATTTCTTATAGAGCTGGTTTTTCTTGTTTGTTTTAAAGACAAATTCTATTGTAGACATGTTTGGAAAATCTGTCAAAGAAAATAATGAGCAATAGGACAAATGCTTCATCTCATCCTTCAGTTTCTTATTTCCATATATTAACAACTTCTACCAAATGTCTCTATATGCTGGCCCTTCTTCGAGCCTAGCAATTTCCTTTAGACAGTATCAAATTACCATACTTGTAACATACTGTAACATAAAATCGCAGCAATCTGGGTCCATGCATATTAAATTTTATTAATAAATCCCGAGCTCCTTCTTTAGGGAATCATGTGTTATGCAGGCCATATCTGAAAGTAAGAAAAAATGTGAGTTTATTAGGGTCAAGATGTTAATTGTGTCTTGATTACTGTTAGTTTCCTGTTCTAAAACCCCTGGCCTGTGACAGGACTCAGGGGCGGAGCTCATCCCTCATACCCATTCCCATTAGAGCAGGAGTGTCCAAACTTTGTACAAAGAGGGTAAGATTTGGTGAGGTGAAAATATGTAGGACGACCAATCAGTCTGATATTATTGAAACCACTCACATTAAATGCAAAAGCAATTTTTACTCTAAATGGCATGCTTTTTATTTCACATAGAATTAAACAGAAATAAATCTAAACACATTTTCACCAAAACTCATTGTTCCTTTATATCTGAAGACTATCTCAACTGAAGAAAAAGTCTGACTAGGAAAAAAACAACTTAGGGAAAGATTCAGTGTATTAGGTTCATTTAAAATATCAAAGCAACTGCCGGCCAGGGAAAATTTGAACCTGGGCCATAAGTGGCCCCTGGGTTGGACTTTAAGCATACCTGCTTTAGTGGGAACTTCCATGTTAGAACTACACCAGCTCCCTATCAGCCTAAATTTTCTGGAATTCCATGCTATATAGGTGTAGATTTTGTGTTAGTTTCTAGATGACAGTGCATGTTACTGAGGAAGAGTTTGCATGCATCGTTCGGCTCTGATAGGCAGTAATGACAAGGATAATAAAGCAAAAAGTATTATAGCCACCGACCGCACAGAAAACAGCCGCCGACCACACGGAGAACTCAGCCACCGACCACACAGAGAACTCAGCCACCGACCACACAGAGAACAAAGCCACCGACCACACAGAGAACTCAGCCACCGACCACACAGAGAACAAAGCCACCGACCGCACAGAGGACTCAGCCACCGACCGCACAGAAAACTCAGCCACCGACCGCACAGAGAATTAGGCCACCGATCGCACAGAGAACCGCCACCGACCGCACAGAGAACAGCCACCGACCGCACAGAGAACTAAGCCACCGACCGCACAGGGAACAGCCACCGACCGCACAGAGAACAGCCACCGACCGCACAGAGAACAGCCACTGACCATACAGAGAACAAAGCCACCAACCGCACAGAGAACTAAGCCACCGACCGCACAGAGAACTAAGCCACCAACCGCACAGAGAACTAAGCCACCAACCGCACAGAGAACTCAGCCACTGACCACACAGAGAACTCAGCCACCGACCGGAGAGAACTAAGCCACCGACCGCAGAGAACTAAGCCACTGACCACCTAGAGATCTAGCCATTGACCATACAGAACATCTCACTAAAAATGTAGTTTTAACATATGTTCAAGTAGACAGAATGTGGTATCCAAATGGTCAAACTTTACGTTATATTTAAATTTCAATTTTTTTAAAAATACACAAAAAAAGAAAAATAAAAAACAGCAAGAACTTGAATTGATCATGATGGTTATACAGGCCTGTTTCTGTTGTCACTATATGTTTTTTGAGAGTCACTAACATCTCCACTCTATACATGACAATCAGACCTTGATATCCCAAATGAGGGCAGCTCATTGGTCCAGTCACAACACCAAGACAGCAGCAGAATCTGTGATCTAAAAAATATAGCAAAAAAGAATTTAGGGAGAGGGTAGAGATGAGATCAAACACATAACACCTGTAAAATACTCCAGTGTGGACATTGGACTGACTGAAGAAGCAAACCTACCTTGCAACGTAATTTATAATCTGCGACTCATTCTGGACAAATGGAGTCACATGTTTCCAGAGACAGAATCCTGAGGAGATGAACAAAGATCAGTCATATATATAAAACTAGCAGGAGATACCTGCAGCTTTATTATACTTTTTTTTACAAAACGTTTCCATTGTAAGAACAAAAAAAAAATAAAAAAAAATTGAATGACTGGGTATAAAAAAAAACAAAACGAATGACTGGGTATTGTTCTTACTGTATAAAGAATCCTAGATTCTGACGTACACTTTATCAAGTCCATGTAATATGAACAAAGCACTTTGGTAACTGATGAAGTGGATGCTACATCTACATGTATATTGTCTGGAGCACATGGTCAGGCCACGCTCTGTATCTGAGTTTTACCTTTATCACCACTCACTCGTGATCATCCATACGCTACGTTGGGTGACAGTCCATGGTTTGAATTGGTCAACAAGTAAATCTCTGTGGATGCAGTCAAAGATTAGATCTAAACGAAATCAACTCAAAACATGATGGTGAATAGTTGGATATAGCCAAAAGTAGGTTTCAAAATGAGTTCAAACACAAAACATCTGTAAACACATTGCTGTATGAAATGAATGACTAAAGAAGCCTGCTTACCTTGCTCATAACATGTACTGTAGTCAGAGCGTCAATGTGGACAAATGGAGACACAGATTTTAAGAGTCGTATTCCTGAGGAGATGAACGTAAATCACTTATATATACTAATATCAGGAAACACCAGCAGGTTTATTATACTTTTTTATTTTTGTCCAAAAATTTCCATTGTAACAAAGAAAAGCATTTGAGGAGCTGCCATCATCCCCAGGTTATGTTATTTATTCTGTTATTATATAAACAATCCTAGACTTAATATTCACTTTATTCAAAGTATGATTACTAATTTCTAATTTGTTCCACTTGTATGGAAGTAGAACCTTACTAGTTTTGAACTCACTGACAATCCTCCCAGTGCCAGTTCATCGTAGTGGCCACTTGAGTCACTATTAGTAGTGATGCTGGATGATCGGATGGAGGAATTCCTCTGGATGGTCCCAGTCCATACTGCAGATGGACCATACAAGATATACATCAACTTTCTCACTAGCAGTGTGGCCGACATGCACAATTTGGTTTCAAAGGAGAACAAACAGGGAAAAACACTTAAAGGAAAACGATCATGATTCCAAAAGGTACTTTGATCAAGAACATTTTATATTAATAAATCAGTTTGATGACTGGTACAATGCATGCACAGGTACATGAAAAATAACTGGAGCACATCTTCAGACCATGCTCTACATTTGAATCTTACCTTCATCACCACTCACTCCTGGTCATCCAAGTGCTATACCGGGTGACAATCCATGGTTTGAGCTGATCAGCAAGTGAATCTGAGTGGATCCAGCCAAAGATTAGATCTTACTGAAATCAAAACAATCTGATCAATGACAGAACTTTTACTTTAGCCAGAAATAGTTTTGAAAATAATCTCAATAAAAACTGTGAAGCAATTAAAATACAGTGTAAGATATATGGTGAAACAAAAGAACACACAGAATAGTGGACCATTTAAGCTTTCTTATTTTAAATCAACCAGGTCATTTGGGTTTTTTTCTTTTCCTTGGATTGTTAGATATGGATGCTCTATCTGAGAAGAAGTTACTATTTGGATGTAATCGTGATATATAGATATATATATATATTATAGATATATTATAGATATATATATATTATAGATATATATATATTATAGATATATTATAGATATATATATATTATAGATATAGATATATTATAGATATATATATATTATAGATACATTATAGATATATTATAGATATATAGTAAATGAATAGCTCTGGCTCCAATTCTCAATATAACAGGCAGCCAGAATACGGAAATATTCTACAGATGCTGAAATGGTTTCAGTGGATCTTAGTATGCTGTACTGAAGCTGGTTGGGTATCAAGCCTATCACTAAAACATATAGCCATGCATATCAGGGTACATTTTAAAAAAAAAGAGACACAGTCAATGACCATGAAGTTAAAAAGGCATCATTGATCACCTTTTTTTTTTTGATTTCCAATATTTTTCTCGAACACTGGGAAAACCAGATGTATTAACAGACGTTATGCCTGTTAATTTCAGCACCAGCTTTGCACAGTACACAGAGATCTGTGGAGCAACAGCAAAAAACTGATGAATAACCAGCAATATGTTTTTATCATGATGAAGGGCAAATAAGAACAATAGATGGTATTGGAAAACCAGAGCGAAAAGTCAAATTACTATTGTAGAAAGTTAAAGTCCCCTTTCAGTAGTGTTCTTTAAAAGCAGTAGACTGAAGTGCTGAAATTGGGTTCAGTTTCATCTTTTGATAATGGATGAAATAAAACTTTTGCTATTCTTTTTCAATCAATGCCACATTTAAGCTTCAACTTTAATACAGCAATAGCTGCTGGCAGAAAATTTGGACCAAACTGTCAGATCAATCTTCATGTTATACTTTGATTACTGAATTCAAATCAGCATACCTTGATAAGCACAGGCAGGCAGGCAGCAAGTGATGAAGATTTCCAGTAACTGAACTACTTCAGGAAGAAAATCTTGGAAACAGTTCTTCCTTTCTTGTTCCTCATTTCAAGCCATTGAAGGCAGGGGGTCAAAAGAGAAGAAAATTCATTAATACATAAGTAAATTTTGACTGAAAACTACTAGATTTATTTTGCATAAGCCATAAAGTACTCGACTCAAATCCGTTGGTCATTTTATGAGGATACTCAAACCCCTGAATAAAATGCATAAAAGCAACAGAAACAAGAAAAATTGAGTTTACCTGGTGTGATATACTATTTAAGAACATGTTATTTATTTCTTTGCTGACAGTATGCATACACAAACAGGAGGATCAGTGGCTAACGCTGGATAGAGAAAAAGCTGAGTTAGTGGTCACATGCATAAAACAGGTTAGTGATTGGCTAATGCCACAGAGAGAGAGCACAGTTAGTATGCACATGCACAATACAGGTTGGTCATTGGCTAACCCTGGACAGAGAAAGAGTTGGGTTAGTAGGCATTACATAAAGGGGGCAGTCAGTTGCTGATGAGAAGAGACAGCGGAGTTAGTGGGTATGCACATGTAGTGGGGGGGGGGCTAGGAATTGGGTGCGGTCGGTGGCAGATGGATGAAGAGAGAGAGAGCGGAGTTAGTGGGCACATATAAGGAATGGGGCAGTGGTCGGTGGCTTATCGACGGAGAGAGAGAGAGCTGAGTTAGTAGTTTATTTGTAGGGAATTTGTCAGTGGCTGGCGGAGAGAGACAACGGAGTTTGTAGGCACAGATATGGAGGAGGGCGGTCACTGGCTGACGGGGAGAGAGAGAGCGGACTCCGTAGGCGCTCACATGGAGGGGTGGGGGGGGGGGGATTGGGCACGGTCAGTGTCATACAGATGGAAAGAAAGAGGGCTGAGTTACTGGGCACATACATGGAAGAGGGGAGTGGTCGGTGGCTTACGGACGGAGAAAAAGAGAGCGGAGTTAGTTGTTGCATACTTGTAGGGAATTGGTCAGTGGCTGACGTAGAAAGAGAGCAGAGTTAGTAGGCACAGACATGGAGGAGGGCGGTCAGTGGCTGACGGGAAAGAGAGCGGACTTGGTAGGCGTACACATGGAGTGACGGGAATTGGCGGTGGTCGGTGGCTTACGGACGGAGAGTGAGAGAGCTGTGAGCACCTGTGAGCACTTACAAGGAAGAGGGGAGTGATCAGTGGCTTACGGACGGCGAGAGAGACAGCGGAGTTAGTTTCGTACTTGTAGGTCGGTGGCTGATGGGGAGAGAGAGCGGACTTACTAGGCACGCACATGGAGTGGGGGGGGGGGATTGCGCACGGTCGGTGGCTTACGGACGGAGACAAAAGCGGAGTTAGTGGGCACATACATGAAGGAGGGTGGTCAGTGGCTGACGGCGAGAGAGATTGGAGTTAGATGGCAGGCATATGGAGTGACGGGAATTGGCGGCGGTCGGTGGCTTACAAATGGAGAGGGAGAGAGCGGAGTTAGTTGGCACGTACATGGAAGGGGGGCAGTGGTCGGTAGCTTACAGACGGAGAGAGAGTGAATGGAGTTAGTAGTAGCATACTTGTAGAAAATTGGTCAGTGGTTGACGGAGATATAGAGCAGAGTTAGTGGGTACATACACGGAGGAGGGTGGTCAGTGGCTGATGAGGAGAGAGAGCGAAGTTAGTGGGCATGCACATGGAGTGGGGGGGGGGGGTGCGGAATTGGACGCAGTCGGTTTCAAACGGATGGAGAGGGAGAGAGTGGAGTTAATGGGCATATACATGAAGGAGCGTGGTCAGTGACTGATGGGGAGAAAGAGCGGACTTAGTAGGCACGCACAAGCAGTGACGGGAATTGGCGACGGTCGGTGGCTTACGGACGGAGAGAAAGACAGCTGAGTTAGTGGGCACGTACAAGGAAAGGGAGAGTGGTCGGTGGCTTTTGGACGGAGAGAAAACGGGGTTAGTAGACACATACATGGAGGAGAGCGGTCAATGGCTGACGAAGAGAAAGAGCGGAGCTGCACATGGAGTGACGGGAATTGGCGGTGGTCGGTGGCTTACGGACGGAGAGTAAGAGAGCTGTGGGCACTTACAAGGAAGGGGGGAGTGGTCAGTGGCTTACGGACCGAGAGAGAGACAGCGGAGTTAGTTTCATACTTGGAGGAAATTTGTCAGTGGCTGACGTAGAAAGAGAGGGGAGTTAGTAGGCACATACATCGATGAGCGTGGTCAGCGGCTGACAGAGAGAGAGAGCCGAGCTAGTAGGTGAAGTCAGTGGCTTACGGAGGGAGAGAGAGAGCTGAGTTAGTGGGCACATACATTGAAAGGGCGGAGTGGTCAGTGGCTTACAGACAGACAGAGAGAGGAGTTAGTAGTTGCATAGGAATTGGTCAGTGGCTGACGGAGAGACAGAGCAGATTTAGTAGGCACATACATGAAGGAGAGCGGTCAGTGGCTGACTGGAAGAGAGAGCGGAGTTAGTAGGCATGTATATGGAGTGAGGGGAATTGGTAGCAGCGGTGGCTTATGGACAGAGAAAAAGAGAGCGGAGTTAGTTGGCACATACAAGGAAGGGGGAATGGTCGGTGGTTTACGGACGGAGAGAGGGAGAATGGAGTTAGTAGTTGTAGGGAATTGGTCAGTGGCTGACATAGAAAGAGAGGGGAGTTAGTAGGCACATACATGGAGGAAGGTGGTCAGTGACTGACGGGGAGAGAGAGCTGAGTTAGTAGGCGTGGTCGGTGGCTTACGGAGGAAGAGAGAGAGCGGGTGTTAGTGGGCACATACATTGAAGAGGCGGAGTGGTTGGTAGCTTAAGATGAAGAGAGAGAGCGCGCGGAGTTAGTAGTTGTGTACTTATAGGGAATTGATCAGTGGCTGACGGAGAGAGAGAACAGGTTAGTAGGCACAGACTTGGAGGAGGGCGGTCAGTGGCTGAAGAGGAGAGAGAGCGCAGTTAGTAGGCACGCACATGGAGTTGGGAAATTTTTCGCAGTCTGAGTCATAATGACGGAGAGGGAGATAGTAGAGTTAGTGGGCACGTACATGGAAGTGGGGAGTGGTCGGTCGCTTATGGACGGTGAGAGAGAGAGCGGAGTTAGTAGTTGCATACTTGTAGGGAATTGGTCAGTAGCTGATGGAGAGAGAGAGAGCAGAGTTAGTAGGCACATACATTTGGCGGAAGGGGCCGGTTGGTGGCTGACGTGGAGAGAGAGCTGAGTTAGTACATGGGCCAGGGAGGGGCAGTCAATGGCAAATGGACGGATTGCGGTCGGTGGTTGGCGGACGGAGAGGGTCTAACACGGGACACTTGGTAGCTGAGCTTGAGAAAGCAAGGAGCGAGTTCGTGACAAGAGTGTTAGGCTGGAGTTAGTGACATCAATGTTTGCCTGGATCTTCCCCAATACACTCTTAACAATGAAGAAAATGGATAGAAAACAAACATCACTTAACAAACTTTAAGACCACAAACTGGAGTGACAAGTATGACAGACTTCAATAAAGATTTTGCAATAGAGAAGAAGTGAGCA